>PVJX010002442.1:0-128663 GCA_004027295.1 Dolichotis patagonum | reverse complement strand
AGGAAGAAGAAGAAGAAGAAGAAGAAGAAGAAGAAGAAGAAGAAGAAGAAGAAGAAGAAGAAGAAGAAACAGCTTGTGAACTATAGGAGGGTGCGCACAATGTTGTTTACACTACATGGTACAGAGAGTGACTTTCAGGAAGCTGGAGATGTTTAGCAGTGTGGGCAGGGGCACAAAGTGCTCCTGGGCCCCAGATTTCCCCAGGCAATGGAAAATTTTCAGGTACTAGAGCCCAGCCAGGCCCCAAGGAAATGAGAATCTCAGGACAACACTGGTGTTACTATCAAAGAAGGTGGGAGGTCTAGAGAGAAAAAGTCCTACAAAGTTTGCAAATTTATGCAGGCACAGGGATTAAGCACTGAAAGTGTCCAGTGAGCTTTTCCATTTGGCAAGAGTGGCCAGGTCTCCAGGACACCGGCATCTATAGTTCTGCCATGTTTTGTCTAGAGCTGGCCAGCTTCACCCAGATGGAGCCCGGGTGTGGACCGTCATGGAGTCGGCTGATCCTACACAGGGTGCCTTTCAGTGAGCCCGTGCAGGCCCAGTGCTCCAAGGGTCAATCTGAATCCAGAAACCAAAAGAGGTTTATTTGTTATCAGTGATGACATGGTTGTGCTGGGGTGGCTGTTCAAGATAAATGACCTTTGGGGCTCCCTAGTGCTACTGTCAACCTGCTTCTCAGTGTTCTGCACTTGCTCTATCTTTGACTTGTTTTATCTGATGATCTCCCCCACATCCTAGTGCTGTGGTTTGACCTCTTGAAAGGAAACTACAAGGCCCCTGCTGCCTGCCCAGAAGGTGCCTGTCACTGAATTTCATGACAGAAGGCCTGTTATCTACCTCAACTGCCATGGCCACCAATGCCACAACTGCTGGCGTAGTGCCCTACCCATAGTGGGTGGCACTCCCGGAGGATTTGTTCAATCGAACTCAACCACTGACTTTCAGATTCCAGCTGCTTCCTAGCTTGACTCTGGTACCATTTCCCACCCTGATGCTCTCCCTGTCCCTGGGGATCTCATGCTTGCTCCGCGTTCCCACCTCAAATTCACAGCCAGGTGCTCAATACCAAAAGAGGCCCAGTATATGTCAGGAGGTCACTCCGTTGCCACCCTTTCCATTTTGATGCTGCTCAAACACAAATCTCAGTGTGGTAGAAAAAGAAAATGCAGAACAGAGCTCCAGGCAAATGCTGGTGCTCAGTTCCTCACTTTTAAATTTCAACCGAGGGTTGCTACCATGCTACAGCTGGATCACTATTATACAAGGTAGGAAAGTACGAGTCAGCGGTAACTGGGGAAGGAGGGAAAGAGAAGAGAGAAGAAAGAGCAAACTTAGTGGCTTTTCACTCTTTTTTAAACAACAACAACAAAAAATAGTTTTGTGGTGATTGAAAGCAAGTTCCCAAGACAAGTGTTGCTGGGGCCCTGTCTGAGTTGCATACGCAGCATAGCTGCACACCCACGTGAGCGCATTTTCACCTTCAGACCAATTCCATCAAGTCCCTAGAATGTTCTGAATTCCAATGTGAAGTCCACTGAGCAGCCCATTTTATCCAAAGCCAGCATAGGTTTTCTGGTAAGATGAAATAAAATAAATCCTTTTCTCGGTGGGGCTACAGATAGCTGACAGTGACCCAGCCCCAGCTGTCTTGGCCAGAGTTTTCCATGTTTCTTTTTACTCTTGCCTCAACACTTCTGTGTCAGGGGCCTGTTAATTTGTCCACATGGAATATTAATCTTGCCTAGATGTAGATGGACTGGTTTGAGCACTGACTTTGAAGTTCCCCACTTTGAGTTTCACAGGAAAAGCTAAGGCAATAGAATGCTTGGAACTATGCCTTAGAGACTCCCTTCCCTGGTGTTTACTCCTGTATAGTAAAGGGAAAAAAATGTCTTCAGCAAGTCACTCTGTGGCAGCTGAGGACACCCGTTTTATTGAGGTTACTTCCTAGAAATCATACTACATCTGTATTTTACACAGATGAAGAAATCAAGGACAGAGGGACAATCAGCTTGCATAAGGTCACACAGGGAGAAAGCAGCAAGGTCTGGGTCAAGAATAAAGCCTCCAGGGCTTTGCCCCCTCCCGCTGCTGCAGAACAGGGGCTCTGGTGGTGACAAGCCTGGGTGGCAGCCCCAGCTTCACAGTGATTTTCAGAAGTCCCTCACCCTCTTGACACTTCTTGCCCCTGAGCTGATCCCAGGAATAATAGTTCTGCTGTTCTCCTGGGGTCGCTGGAGAATAAAAAATGCAACACACACAGAGGGCCCTGGGTGTGTGCAAACACACAGTCCACACAGCGACAGCAGATTAAGCCATTTCCTACCAGATGCCTCCCGCAGTCCACTCCTGGACCTCTCAGCTGTGTTGGCCTGACACTGACAATGTGTCCCAGTGGATTAATTAGCACTAACCACCCCAGTCACTCCAGGGCCATTAAGAAAACAAGTGAAAAAGACAAAACTAGTACCCATTGTGGCCAAAGACAAAGGGAAAGAGGAAAGAAAAAAGTTTTAAAAAGGGAAAGAAGAAATGCCTTTTTTTTTTTTCAGTCACTTTGTTTTACTGCTTAAACCGAAGACCAGTTTTCATCTGAGACACACAACCAGCCCAGCAGTTAGGCAGCTGCTCTTCACACTTAAAAGTGAAAAAAGTGAAAATGTTGAAATGAAATGTCTTTCAAGCTAAGGTGACAGACTAAACCTCTTCAGGGGGTCCCAAGGAGTAGAGGCTTCATTCTTGAGCCCCTAAAGGATAGGGACCCCAGGAACAAACCTAACGTTGGGGAAAGGCCATCCAGTAACTCTACCACTACTCTTGGCTGTGTCACCAGGGGACTGGGCAGTCAGTGTGTTTCCTGGCACAATGGTCAGGTCTTCCTGGTAACTGCAGCTACTTCTGTCACAGCCACTCACTCCCCAAAATGGGTCCAGCATAGAGGCTGAGTATGTCTTTGAGATGCTGAGGGAAGGAAGTAGGATTCCAGCAGACTTGATCTCTTGAGGTACTCAAGGGTGGCTGCTTTTTCTGATACATGTGGAGACACGGTGATCTTGAGAAGGTGTTGAAAGAAAGGAATCCCCCTTCCCTAGTAAAAGAAGCCTTTCCTAGTGGCTGATCATCTCCTTCCTCTTCAGAGCATCTCCAAGAAGGGAGATTGAGATAGTGACTGCTTGCTTCCCCCATTTCACTGGTGGGAAGACTAAGAACTGTGCTGAGAAGGATATATGTTAATTAATTGCTGATGAGGTAGAGACAGTGATTAGGAAAACAAGCCAATAGAAAGCTCTGAATGCCACCTTTGCACCTCCTTACCAAGTGTCCTGGGTGTGTTTCTACTGAGGTTGCCAGACGGAGTGGTTCCCTCCCATCACTGCTGCACAGATCTCTGATGAGCTGGGCTGGGTGGGTGTGAACCCGTGGAAAGGGAATTAGAGGCAGATCATGCTCTCTGAGTACTAGTTTGCTTCTCTAGAAAATGTCAACAGCAGTACCTGCCTGGCAGAGTTGTGACAATTAAATGAGATGATGACTATGTCTCTTCTCAGCCCAATGCCACACCTGTAACAGTCCACAGAGATGAGAATCAGTTTCCACTTATTGAAGATCTCTATGTCCACAGTTTGCTCAGCTCCTGTAGAACAATTCTCTTTCTTTGGACATAAAAGTAGCATTGGCAAGATAGGTCAAGGTGTAATGCTCCTGAGCCCCCCAAAATACTTGCCACCTTATATGATGTGTGACTGTAGAGGTAGCCTCAAGAATAAACACAGAAAAAGAATTTAGGTATCTCTGAGAAACCCTTAAACTTCTTTCTCCTTAATCATAGACATGCCTCAGTAAAGTGATGCTGGTTTCTATCCAAATCAACATCTGGGGAAGGACCAGCCTCAGTGAGATGAATTACTGGTTCAAAATAAAAATCATTCCATGAAGATTTTTCTGGCCAGCAGTTTATGTAAGTTTCACCATGTCCTCATTTGACCAAGAGAGGGGTCTGCAGGGGCTTTTGGCAATGCAAATGGGACAGTCAGTGTAACTCTGGACACGAGAAATTAATCCTCAACTTTCAAAGATCTACTGTAAAGCGTCACTACTAGAGATAAATAAAAAAGGTGGAAATCTCAGCACCCTGATTCAATGCTGGGGTGGCTCAGTGTCACTGACTGTGGGGTGGGTGACCTGGCCTGGGGAAATGGAGATTCCAAACCAGGCAACCCTGATACTTTCTCTGAAAGAGAATCATTTTCTAGCACCCATGCCAGAACAATCATTGCACGTGCTTCTTAGGTAGGATGTCTTTCAGCTCCCTCCCTGAACAAACCTGGGCTAAGGTGCTCCAGCACCTAAAAGGAATCATTCCTTTGAAGAACACTGAGTGTGGGGCACGATCTCCTCTCTTACAGGGTGTTTTACACCCTTAAAGGCTTGTATGCCTCTCACTAAAACAAAAGCAGAAATAATCTTCAGTTATTCCCTGCCTTTCCCCCTTGAAAATCATCCTCAACCCCCCATTCAGCAAACCGTTTCTTTTATCTTTTGACTCCTTCTGTACTCAGAACCATAGAGCTCAAAGCCTTTCAGCTCAGCTGAGAACTCTTGGATTGATAAATAGAGCAGCTTTAAAATGCTTAGAACTGAAAGCAGACCAACTGTGGCGAGAGAAAGTAAACACATCCATGCACCAGTCAACCCTAGCAAGCTCCTCGCTGAGATTACAAACTGTAGTTCCAGCCTGAGCCGGGGAGGATGCTCCAGCAGGCTGGGGGGACCAGAACCACAGAGAAGCCTTCTCTGCCTCAGTTCCCAGCTGTGCCTCAGAGGAGTTAGGGTACCTGGGTTCTTTGGAGCCCGGATTTGGATGTTCCTAAGCACAGCAGACCCTGCCAGTTTCACGTTTGGAAATGTATCAAAAGAACAGGGACTAGCTTCATCTTTTCTTTCTTTTTTTTCCCCCCCAGTAAGAGCTCTTTCCCTCATACCCCAGCTCTCTATGTGCAAGTGAAACTTGCCAGTGAGAAAATTGGGAATTTTCACAAAATAGATTTTGATAATGCCATCATTTGACATGAACATTTGAGGAACTTTTCCTATGGAAAATATATACTTTCCACATTCCCCTCCCCAACATACACAAATTGTTTTTATGAGAACCAATTAATAAATGCTAATTCATTCAGGCATATCTCCACTAAATTACTGTTTCATTTAATTGCAGGGGAATTTTCCATTACTAAACTCTCCCTTGCTGATTTTTTTTGCATTATTTATATATTTTTTGTTTCACTAATAGTGGGCTTGGTATGTGATATTATCTGCTGTTTGTACATTTTAGATTTCTTTTTCAATTCGAATGTTTCCTCATTCTTGCAGATCCATGTAATCTGGAAGAAACAGCATTAAGAGCAGACAAGATTTTATACGTAAATGATTGAAAAAGGCCCAGACTGAAATTAATCTGACAGGCGCACATATCGTGTGATTATATTTCTCTCATTTGTGCATGTGCACGCACATGTGTGTCCACTTTGGGTTAATGCGGGACTGTTTTCTCACATCTGTAAGTCACAGGTCTTTCTATGAAAAGGCTGGGTATATGCCATGGGCCATGAAGAGTGCAGGGACTTTCATCATAAAATAAAAGTAATACGACTTGAATTGCAATAAGTTGTCCGAACATAGTGAGTGATTTTTTGTTTCCTTTCCATGGACTCTCACATCAAAACTTCGATAATCAAATACTCGTGCCAGCAGGTTCCCAAAGATTCTGCCTCTTTTAATGTACAGAAAAGTGGGTTTTAGGTTGGTGTTCAGGGATGGCTTAGGGTAGAGTTTGTGTTCAAGAGAATGTGTTTTGAAAACAGCGATTCTATTTTCTCACATTAGATGGCAAAAGTTCCACGAACCTGGCTACTTCTTTTTCTGAAATAAGTGCTTTCATTTTATTCTCCCAGAAACTTTCCCCTTTCCTCCCTTCTCCCATTGTTTCCTTTTCAATGCCTTTTTCTCTTTATCCTTTATTTTCTCTCACACAGTAAAATATTCTGGGGTTGTAAATGATTAAACTGTTTACTCCAAGGTTTAGGAATGAGAGTGCTTGTTACCATAAGTAAGGTTTCACCTTTATACCCAAACTCCATCAATAATTACAGAACGAGGATGACCACTAGTAATTCTTTCTTATAATTAGCTCTTACAAGAAATGATTTCATTTATTCGGAGTGCATTGAGTCTTATTGATTTTGCTATTCACAAAAATTAACTATAAATGGAGAAACCTCCTCTGATATGAAGTTGGTAGATAAAGGGCTTGTGGACATACATATACATATCCATGAGGAAAAGTACACCCATAAAATGTGCACCTTATGGAAATTAGACTGGAAGCAGTGAGGAGGAAGTTCTGACGTATTATGTTAGATGCTCTCCTTTGAACTAAAATGTTTCTTAATAATTAAAATTCCATGAGATTGATTTTTATTCTGTTTCCTATACTTCCTTTGTCCTCCTCAGCAAAATTATGTAAAGTCTTTTTGGGTGTAGACTGGTAAAATTAATTAACTTTCCTTCTACTCTCCCCCAAAAGTCCCAAATAAATGCTTCCAATAGACATCAAAAAGTGTCAATTAGAAATAATTACTTCTTATCAATCAGTGGGGCAATTAAAGTGACAAAGCTTGAAAAGATAGTTATCTTAAAACTAATTCACAAGGTAGCTAAATTATCTCCTAATTAACTTGCATGGAGCAGGGTGGGAGGAGAAAGCATCCTGAAACAAAGATGAATTGAGGGACCCCAATACCTCTTTATGTGCTCCCAGCCTGCTTCTCGCAGAAGACCTTATTTTTAACCCAACAAACTGGGAACAAAATAGATCCTTCCCAGACGCAGTATCCCTCTTCCCTCCCGATCTAAAACCAAGGGTCAGGAAAGAGCTTTAGATTTCAGGCCGAGCAGTTCAGAGGCGCTCGGTTCCCCTTGATCTGACTTCTCATTTTACTTCTCATTCGATCCCTGCTTTACCCGTCTCAAGATGCGGCGGGGCTGGGAGGCGGATAGGTCGCCACACGTTATTTACGTAACTTTTAACGAAATTCTTCATTTTACAAAGCTCCCACCCTCATGGACATAGTACTACTTCCATTTGCATGTTCGCATGCCGTTTGTTCTTTCTCACGCATCTTGAAACATTTGAAAAAAGAAAGATTTTCTTCCCTGATGCAACAAAAATCCCGGTGGATTTTTTACGCTCGCACCAGTCTTTCAGAGTAAAACTGTGGCAGAGAAGATATTAAGATCTCACTGCAGAGCAAGATTTGCCAGGGCTGAGCCTCAGTGGCCTGGGCGGCAGAAGTCGCGCAGGAAACTTTTCCGGGGCGACTCAGGTGATCAGAAAAGGGTGCATGCGCTTCTCCTCGCTGGCGCGAAAACCCAAACCCTGGGATTCTCCAGAGAAAACTTAGGTGGGAGAAATCCCCAAATACAGAACTCACAAACTGAGGTACCTGGGGGCCACTGGGAAGCCGCTAAGGCGGTAGAAAATGAGTTTTAAAAGGCGACGCGGTTAGCTTATGAATTTAGCTCTAAAGGTAGGCGACGGTGTCAAGTAAACTGACCAAAGGACAGAGGTCCTGGTTCAGGTTATTTTGTTGTTGCCGTTGTTATTGTTTTGTGTGTTTTTTTTTTTTAGAGAAAGGCCTCGGGGGAGAAACAAACAAAGACAAACAAACAAACAAACAACCCAGAGAGATTTGAACCGGTAGAGGTCTTTTGAGCAATTTCCTTTTTCTTCCTTCCTCTGTTTAGCATTATATCAAACTAAGAGAGAAAGTTCCCTTCCTCTTCCTCGTGGCTGCTTTATTTGTTTTGGGGCGAGGATAGGAGAGACCTCTTTGGCTTCCCCAGACAGAAAAATGCCAGGCGGGGCCGGGGCAGATGGTACCCTCTTCAGATCCAAGGGTGATCTGCATCTGAGCTAATGGAAGCCGGGTGTCAACATCTGTGTTGATTAAAAGTAAAGTAAAAGTAAACGGTGCCCTTTGTCTTTCTTTAACACCCGTTTATTCTGATGAGTGCTTCTGGAACGGAAACATGGAGCGAAGTAATTAATAATATTAATAAGCCAGCCCGAGAGCCTGAAACAGAGTTCGTTTTGGGGGAGCGGCGGTCGGAGGGAAAGGGTCCCGCGCAGGGAGATGAATTCGAGCACCCAGAGCAACCACTCCCCCGAAGGGCCAGCGGAAGATGGGGTGAAGGGCAACCCCAACCTCAGATCCTAGTTGAAGTGTCCAGGACCCGCTAAGGCCCCGTGCGCTGGGCCTCGGGAACCCTTCTCATCCCGGGGTGTGGGCGGCACCCAGGATTGTACCCCGATTCGGCTGAAGGCCAAGGGACCCAAACCGTGCCCTGGTCTTAGACAGTGGCCTAGGAGAGCGCGTGGCTGCCCGGGAGCGGCCGGTTCAGGGTGCCGGGCAGGTCTGCCTGGTTCCTGGCCTCGCCAAACTCTTGGCACCGGGGGATGGGGTGCGGTGGAGACCTAAAGCTGCCCCGCGCTCGCAGGGGGTGGCCGGGGCGTTCGAGCCCCATGTTCGGAGGGCGCCCAGGGCGAGGAGGGGGCATCCTGCTGAGTCCGCCCCGCCGCAGCCCGGAGAAAAACCTTTCCGCGCCCCAGGGGGCCCCCAGCCAGGCCCCTCCAGGGGAGCCTCGCCCCTCGGCCCCCTCGGACTCCGGACTGCGCTGCCCGGCCCGACCCCCGCGCTCCCGGCTAAATAGAGATCTCAGCGGCGCGGCGCGGCGCGCCCTGCCCGACCCGACCCTCCTTATGATAACAAATGTCCCGTTTGCCGAGCGGGACTTCATATTCGCGGAGAATTCATCTGAAATATTGATTTCCTCTCACTTGGCCGGCCCAAATCGATCGCGATGCGCCCTGGCCCCATAAATCGCCTTCCCCGCGGCCGGCCCGGCTCCATCCATCACCGAGCTGGGGCCGGGCCTCGCTCCCGCCGGCGCCCGCACTGCCCGCGCGCCCGGGCGGCTGCGCCCACCGCGGCCCCAGCCCCGGCCCCACCACACCGGCCCGGCCCGGCCCGGCCGAACAGGCGCGACCCGGAGCCGCGGCCCAGGGGCGCGGGCGCGGTCGAAGGCCCTGGGCCCAGTGCAGGAGGGGGGGGTTCGGACCCTCCGGAGGCCGAGTCCCGGCCTGTCCCGGGCCGGGCAGGGGAGAGTCCAGGAGCAGAGCGCCGGAGCGAGCCCCCGGCCCAGGCCCGGGACCGCAGTCTCCTTTCCCTGTGACCTGAGGGATGTGAGAGGCGACAGGGCAGGGCGACTGGGGCTTAGAGGTCCGGGGCAAGGGCGCTGCGAGTCCAGCACCTGCGCGGCCCAGGCCTGCGAGAGCGCTCAGTGTCCAAGGCCGAGCAGAGCGCTTGCAGGGTACCAAAGGACAACCATTGGGACCCCAGAGAGGACCCCTCACCGCTCCTGTGGTCCGCAGAAACCTAGGCCTGGGGAGCGCGGCTCAGCAGGGCCGAGGGCGCCCCGGGATCAGCTAGGCAGACTCAGGGGACAGCCAGCCCCGAGGCGCCCCCAGCTGCGTCGCCACACAGGGTGGGTCCCGCAAGCCTCGAGCGTCAGCTGCGGAGTTCCAACGAGCCAAGCACGCACAGACGCAAGGCGGAGCGGGGGTTGGGGGGCTCTGGGGTCCCGGCTACATCGCCGCTGCCACTGCCACACGTCCTTACCGGATCTGATGGAGTTGTGAGGCATCGCCGGGCAGTCGGTGGCAGCTTTCAGAACACTGGAGCTTCCTGACGCAGGTCCCGACTGTGCCCGCGCCGCTGCCCTGTGGATAAGGGACCAGGGGAAGGGGCATGAGCTTCGAAGCCCTCAGCCCGAGAGAGATCTCCTCCGCAAGCCCTGTGCCTTAGGTTTGCCTCTCCCGCCAGGAGCCTATGATATTGTAGGTGAAAGGGGGACCAGCCTCAGCTTGGCCTAATCAGTATGCCTGTCCCAAGGATGGGGGGGGGGTGCCAGCAGGAACCGCTAAACTCCAGCCATCCAGGGCAACTGCTCCCTCCACTGCCCCAGGTTTATCCCATTAAACTTGTCAGGGAATATCTGCCGGTTTTGCTGGGAACCTCTCCTTTCTCTCATCCCCATTCTCTCTCAGTCACCTCCCTGCTGCCCCAGGCGGCTTACCTGGCCGGCTGGCCGCAGGCCCTCACCGCCTGCGTCCACCTGCCCACCACGGTGCCCAGGACCCGGTGTCTCTCCTGGTTCTGAAGTTTGTTCCCATCCACCCAGCATTGCCGACCGGTTTTATCCCGAGGAGGCCCTGGGAGATGGGTCTGGCGAGGCTCGCAGGCCTCGGATTGGCTGGCTGGGTGCAGGGGGGTGCGGGAAGGGGAGGATTTTGCAAGGGGGACATGGCTGAGTGGACTCAGGAGTTAGAAACATTCGCTAGAGCTTCTGTTTCCAGCGGAGGGAAGTGAGGGAGGCAGCTGAGCCCTAACACAGCAGGCCTGGGAATACTGGAGGAGTGGGAGATGGAGGCCTCAGGGCCTAAGGATGGGGTTGCTGCGCACCAGAGTAAGAGACCTGGTATCCTCTGTGATACCCTGCCCTCTCTGCTCTGCTCACCTGGAAGTACTCTTCTAAGGAGGGGACTTTTGCTTTGGTTCATGGTTCTTTCTTAGAAGTCTGTTCACAGGGCTGCAGACACCATGGTCCCACCACCCCAGGCTGGTGGGAATCTCTTCCAGGCAGACTCCTGAACATCCTGAAGCCATTCCCTCTGAGCCACTTAGGATCCACACTCACACTCTGGTAGGGTAAGGAAAGTGGTCACCACGTTCCCAGGCCCCCAGGACTCCTCTGTCCTCCCAATGCATGCACAGCCACCTGTGCTCTTGTCTTGCTCATTGAAGATTTTGAGTTCAAGAGAAGAATTTGGGGAGGAAAGAGCAGTAAAAGCCTAGATTTCATCTCATTCTGGAAAGATCTTAGAAAGGGACAAGACTGGGTGATCTTTGGCTTTTTCTGCAGGAATCAGCAGCCCTTAGTGGTGGTGAAAGTTGTCCCCTCCTTCTTCACAGCTCAGGACACAAGGAAGACTGTGTGTGAACACGAGGGACAGCTGTACCCACAGCCAGTAGGGCAGGGACTGGATGTTCCCCCAAGCTCAGGCTAGATCTCTGGACTATCTGGGTGAGGAGCTGAGAGAACAGCCCTGCAGGCCTAGAGAAGCCTAGGCTGCCTTGAGGGGCTTTTGTGGGGTGGGGAGGAGGCCAGAAAGCACAGGCGCAGAGGAAACTCAGATATTTAGGGGGATGTGAGCATGCACCACCCTGTCTGTGTGAAAACTCACAACTTTTCCTAATGCAAAACAAAGATTCAGTACCTCTTCCCACCCAATCTTTCTCATCTTTCAATTTAGGAGAAATCTGTCATTTTTTGAGAAGATAGAAACGTGTCCCTAAACAAATGTTCTAGGTGTGTCAAGCGGTCTAAATGAAAGTATCCAGTGCTGCATTGTTTTAAGTGTTTCTTCAAAACTGTTGTTTAAAATCGATCTGTGGGTTTTAGAGGTCCAGATCTTAATCGTCAAGACTCCCTGAAGGAGAAGGTCGAAGGGTGGGCGGATGGAAGTAGAGCTTGGCACAGGTCCTGTGGGTTCCATAGGTCACGTAGGCACCATGGCCTTACTCTGACATGTTAGGGAGCAGGTCAAGGGCAGAGGCCGGAGCAGAGATGCCCATTTTGCACCAAGCTCCCTCCCACCAGGCGGGCAGTGCTTCACCGCGAGTCTGACAATCTCTTATCCTAAGCAAGCCTGAAATCCTGAGGCCTACCCAAGCCAGGGATCTGAGAGATGCCAGTAGTCAGAGAAACTCATGCATCCAGTCTCTCCAGTGTTTTTTAACTGACCAACAGATGTCCTGGCTTCCTGTGCTTTTTGTGAAAATGTTTTCAAAGACAAACAAGCAAATTATTAAAAACATTCCTGTCTCATTTGTGATTTTTTAAAGTCACTTCAATATAAAAATGTAGTACGCAGCTGTGTGATATTACCCTTCAGGGAAAGGTACATGCCTCTGTGCGCACATGTGCGCACACCCACCCACCCACCCACACATACACAGAAACAGTTTGGCAGCACTCTGTTAGCAGAGTGTGACAGGAGGATTCTCAGCAGAGAAGACCTTGAACCAACCAGCAGTAAGAAGGTGGGGAGCCCCTGGTACAGAGAGAAACACAGCTGGCCAAGCTTTCTAACTGCAGTTGGAAATCAGGTCCAAATTCGTTTGTATTTCCTGATTCTCCAAGACGAGGACCAAAGAAATGTCATTATCTTTTTAACTCTGTCTTCCTGGCATTATTTTCTATCTTTGGAAAATGAAGGGTTTAGAATACATCTACATGTTTTAAATGTCTTTAATCAAAGTTTTTCTTCAAGCTCCTAAAAGTCTCAAGCCTCCCCTTGACTTTGTTTGAAATTTTGAAGTACTTGTGCACCGTGACTCTCAGTTCAATAGGACACGGAGAACTCACTTTTTTAAATCAATGCTTCTGGGCTGGGGGTTTAGCTCAGAGGGCGTAAGCGCCTGCTTGGCAAATGCAAGGTCGTGAGTTGGATCCCCAGCACCAAAAACAAAAAACAAAAAACAAACAAACAAAATCAACACTTCCTTCACCACTGCATCTTTTCCACCGTAATCCCTGTAAGGCTTTCCTGCCAAGCTTGTCAACTGACATCTTGTGGTTTCCACCCAGTTATAGTCTTTAAAAACTCAGTGTTCTTACAAGAAAATTTTACTTGTTGGCAATATTAAAATGCAAGGTCAAATGGGGAAAAAGTAATAACTGGCTTGTCTAAAAGTGTGAGAAATCCGGCCACAGATCTGAGTGTTTCTTTGTAGAAACGAATATTCTTTCATGTGTAACCTTCCAGTAATCGCAGGTAACTGCCTAACTCTAGCAAGTTTTGGAGTTTGCATGATATTTTGTGACTTTTAAATTCTGGGTGGATCTGCTGGTCTTTCTTTCCAGGTTTCGACAGAATAGTCTACTGCACTGGTGATAAACTATCTGACTTTCCCTGCTGATGAAACCCTGGGCCTTCTCTAGATTTGAGGTTTCCAGTGCTAAAACTTGGTCAATCCTGGGCAAACTGAGTAGAGTTGCTGATTAGACATAGGGAAGAGATGGCTTGAGGGTCTCTTGGAAGCAGCTCAAAGTTTCAGCTGACCACTAGGTATGTGTTTAATCGCTCGTGTGGAATGCTCCCACTTGCCTAGTCAGGTGGCAGATCCTTTATTCTCCAGCAAGGCCCATGGGGCCTCTTTCCCGACTCCAGGTGTCCCAGCAGAAGAGACCTGGGATCATCTTCTCCTCTTCCACTTGAAGTCTCCAAAATTTCCTGGTGGAGCCTTTGGTTAAGAACACTGTTGCCTGCAATCCTCCTGTGCCAGCTCCCCTAGGTGACAAATCTTCCAGGGACCAAAGTGTCTTCTTTAGGAAGAAAACAGCAGCTTTCTAGTCTGAGGCAAAGGCTGGGTGTTTTTACTCTGACTGTATGAAATGGGACCCTTTCCTCCCTCCGAGCCTCAGTTTCCTCTTCTGTAGGATGTGGGTGTGGGGCAGGGGGATGAGACCTATCTGCTAGCTTTGTTGTGATGATGAATAGAATTATGAATGTGAAAGCCCTTTGAGAACTACTGCTCTGTACATAAGTTAATTATTATTAGACAACAAAAGTGGGGCAATGTGTCCAAGAAGGGCAGAGTTAAAACTCCTTTAACATTTTGCTGTAGTGTCGGTTCCTTTAATCCTTCCTCAAAGCATGGTGAGTTTTTAAAAATTTTTTTTTTAAAGCCATCCGAGTCACTGGGTTCAAGCTATTTGAGAGGAAAAAGCCAGGAGCTTGTGAGTGAAGGGGTGGGTGCAGGGGCTGTGGTGGCACAAGACTACACACTGAAAACAGTAAATATCCTTTGACCCAAAAGAGGAGCACAGCTAGTACCAGCAGGGAAGGGACAGCACTTGGCAGCTTCCAGCTGGCCGCTTCTCTAGTTTTTGGAGGACAGAAGTGTCCAGGACACCTGCGGTTTGCACACCCCCTCTCCCGTCACAGATTTGTCCAATCCTGCCACATGGGATCTCTTCTGGGTCTACCCTGTCCCTACTCTCAGGAAATGGCCAGCAGCCTGTCCTGGGGCCTCCTGGTGGTTGTGTCTGAGGATCAATCATTAATTGCTCCATGTTTCCCCTCCCCCAGGCTTGCAAAACACAGAAATAGAAATACAGGTCTTGGCAGGTGAAAGGAAAGAGCCTATGGCTGGGGGGAAAGGCAGTTTGGAAAAAGCCACCAGTGGCATTTGTCCAGTTGGGTAGAGTTGGAGATGTGACCTGGGCACATGTCTCTTGGGCTGTTTGCCCACCCCATGTCCCCTTGGCAGAGGCTCTGGGCTGCAGGAGAACCTCCTACTTCCTGGATGGGGCAGGAAAAATCCCCACTGTGGAAGCAGAAAGAAAGGTGACTGAAGGAGAAGACTGGGGCAACGCATAAAGGAGGTATCTTAGCTCTTTTTTCTCTAGTTATAATTTTTTTTAAAGTTACAAATAACAAGTTAGACCCTTTCTGTAATCTGTTTTGCAGGTATAAAAGTGAGTCCTAGAAAGCTAGTAGAACAGGGTCACCCAGATGTAAGTGGTTGACTCAAGGGCCTAATAAGGCACTCAGGAATCATGACCCAGGTGTTGCCTTAAGTCCTGGAAATTCTGCTCATCCCAGGCTGGGTCCTTCCACTCCTTAGCACCTACCCCTGTCCCATCAGGAAGGAAGGTTCTGGAACCTAGAGAGTGGCTAGGGTGAGGACAGACCCCTATGGCCAGAAAACTTCTCTGCTACCAAAGAGCAGTTCACCAGGCAAGAATGTCTTCCACTCAGCCAGGCCCCTCTGTCCAGCCAGGGAAGTGGGGGTCAGGGTGCAGGAATCCTCTTCAGTCAAGGCCAGGAAATCCAGTGGTCTGCTGTTCCAACAGGTGTTTCTGGGGGAAGCATCAAGGCAAAAAATCAAGGCCCAGGGCTGTTCATCAGACTCAGGGCTGGTTCTGTTCTCTGTGGCCCTGGAACGCCAGAGGTTCTTGCTTTTATCTCTATCTTTCTCTGCTTGGCCCCTGTGGAGGATTTCTGGCACATTTTGAGGAGAGCAATCTTGGGTGCTTTGTCTGTTCTCCTGTGGGCCTAAGCTCTCCTCAAGAGTGTCTTCTGCCAGTTACAACTACTGCAGCCCCTGCCTTCCCTTTGCTTTGAGGAGCAGCTCTGTGCTGAGGGGCAGGGGCAGGAGTGGAAGGACCCAGCCCGGGATGAGCACAATTTCCAGGACTTAAGTGGGTACACTTTTCTCTCTATGCTCAGTGGATATCCTAGCTACCCCGTGGTCCCGGTACTAGGATGATCACACCATCATATTGAGGAAATGCTAAGCACTCTGCTTTTTCAAATAATGACAGCTATCACTACTTTTGTGTCTCTAAATGCCAGGACCTGTATATGACCCCATCCATTTTTCATATTGCACAGTGAAGCCAGGGTTTGCAGACAACCAGAGCACAGCAGTTGTACTGGGTTGCACAGTTTCTAAGTTGTGGACCGAGGAGGAACTTGGATCCATCTAATAGGTAAAGCAGCATTACCTTCCCTTCTCCATGGAGGGTCCCAGGGTGTGAATAACCCAGGGAGCTCTTGCAATAAACTATATAGTTAACTAGGGACAGAGTCTCTGTCAGATTCAGGTCCCACAGTGACCAGCCGAGAGGAAACTTGGTTCCTGGTGAGAAGACTTATGGAAGGCCCAGAGAGAGACCCTGTGAATGGAAGAATGAAAAGGAAACCAAAGATTGTGGGTGTAGGTTGAGCCTCCTCCTCCCAGCTCTACTCAGGTGACTTGGGAAGCATGGAACACATTTATGGTGACGATGACAGGGTCATCTACCTGTTCAATTCTAAGCTTCATTTGAAACTCTGCACTTTCAGACACACGATCATCGTGGAAGGCAGTGTTTCTTTTGTTTGTCCTGAACTCGTCTCCTTTGAACCTCACAGAGTGTGCTGTGGCTCTGGTGATTTCTATTCTCTTCATCCACCTCCTATCACTTTGTAGGTTTCAACCCTGCCAGTCGAGATCTCATTTTTCCAAATAAAATCACTTCTGCAGGCCCACTCCAATGGAGATAGAACAAAATCCTGAGTCTTTTCCTGACACTCACCTTTTCATAATGCAGAGATGCAAAGGGTCACAACTGTGGCCCAAGCTGGAATTCCTTAACTGCCAGTGACCTGGTGCCAGTCACCCAACTTCTCTGAGCTGCAATTATGGAGTCTGAAGAGTGAGACTGGTAACAATCCTTCTCTTGTATGTTAATGTGATGATTAAGCCTGACAAAGTGCCTGAAGCATAGTGGGCACTCAGGAAATGGTAGTAATGAGAGTGAAATTAAGATGACGGGTCTATATCACTCAGAGGTTTGTGTGGTGTCACTGCTACTGTGCTCAGGACACCAGGAGACACTGAGAGATCCCCAAAGTGGCAGTGAGGTGCAGGGGCTGGGGAGGAGGAGGACTGTGGAGAACCTGAGGACAAAGTGGCTTCTGCCTTTGAGAGACCAGAACCGTAAGCATTGCCTGGAACCTGCTCCAACTTGGCCAAGCTCTATTGCCTGGACACTCTTTTTGCAGGGAATGAGAGAGACATGCTCAGAGGGACATGGGGATACAGAGAACACAGTCCCTACATCAGTCCCCCCTTCTTGGGAGGGCTGCTTTGTCATTCTCAGCACCAAGACACTCTAGGATAAAGTCACTGGGACTCACTGAGCAGCCAGAGCCTTCTTTAGTTTTCTGTTTTTATGTTAATATGCACATGTATCATAAATAATTTATACAATGATTAATCTCTCCCTCCTTCCAGCCCTCAGCCTGAGATAACCCTGGAATCTATTTGCTATTTCTGTTCCAGATCCTTTCTGCCTATATCCATATGTCTCTTCGCTTTGAAACTGTGACCTTTGTGTTAGGCGTGCGTGCTTTAGCATAACCAGCAGCGTCTTCTCTGCTAAGTCTTGCTCAGCGAGTTGCTGTTGTCTTGACCATCTTTCCACGTGAGAACACGTAGCTGATTCTTCTGAACTTATAGTAGTCCAAAATACCATCCGCTTTCCAATGGATATTTATGTCTCTCACTTTTTTCCTTACTGAAATTATGCTGCAGTGAATTCTGTGTGTAAGTATTTTCCTGGAGAAACAGGCAATAAGAAATGGAAGTAGGAGGAGTTGGAATGGGAGGGGGTGAATGGGTTTCTCACAGCCTAATAATCTGTTTTCTCTTTTCATTGCTCTTGGATTATCCCTGTGAAGAGTAGAAGTAAGTGGGGAAGGCAGAGGGAGAAGAAATGTCCTGGAGAGGTCTCCTGTTCCAGGGTCATGGTCAGCTTCCAGGCAGTGGCCAGAGTCTACAGAAGCTCAGAGTGGGCTTCTGAGCTGGGATACACTCTTGATTTCCAGAGCAGCCTTGACTGCTGACTAGTGTACAAGAAAAAGGAAAGGTGCACCAGAGTCCCCTAAAAGCCCCAGGCCACCTTTACATGTCACACTGGATACCCAAATTTACTCTTATGCTCACTCCTTCAGGATTGAAGAGAGTTAGATGCCATGCTTCAGACTCAGTCTTTCCATTTCAAGCCCTGCGGGGTGATGAGTTATATAAAGCACTTGGATTCAAAAGTCAGGGGGGCCGAGGTTAGTGATATAGCCCTGCCCAGAGCTGGGTGACCTTGGGAAAGTTGCTCACCCACTCTGAGTCTCAGGCTTCTCATACTTTTAAAAGTGAATGCACATGATAGTCACATCTTATCAGCAGGGTGGTGTGAAAATGATTTGTAAAGAAGTGGAGAAAAGAGACAGATAATGAATTTGAAGCAATTATGATCATGTGTGATGCCAGGTTTACCTCGCCAGCAGTCTTTTCTCTTTCTGCCCCTCCCTCTCTCTAGTTATACAATTGATTGAGGAATATCTGCTAAGTGTTGGGCCTTCTGCTAGGACCCAGGAATGCAGTGGCGACCAAAGCAACAGCCATGCCCTCTTGTACAAAAAGAATAGGTTCTCGAACTTAGGTGTGTGCGGTGATAGATGGGATTGGAGTGGAGAGCAAGAGTCTTGGCAGCCTTGGTGGCACAAAGAGGGTTCTTTACAGAGTCTCACCTATTCAGAAGGGGCCTCAAGGCAGAGATCACAGGCAAGAGTTGGAATCAACCAGAAAAATGTAAGAATGAGAGGAGTGGAGGTGGAGGATTCTGGTATGTGGTTCAGTGGGGAGCCAGGCACACTTGAGCTGAGTTTATTGCAGTAATAGGGTGTGTGTGTGTGTGTGTGTGTGTGTGTGTGTGTTGAGAGCTGAGAGATGGGTGTGGGAAGGTGTGCTGCATTAGATCAAGGAAGTCCCTAAGACATGTTGAGAAGTTCGGACTTTATATTAAACGCAAAAGGATTTTAGTGAGGAAAGGGAAGGAACAGACCTAGGTTTTAGAAGGTTTTTTCTGGCTCTAGTGTGGAGGGTGCATTGGAGAAGGCCTGATTGTGGGTGGGTAGGGTGAGGCTGTGCCCCCACACTTCCTTTAGAGAGGAGAGAAGCTCTAGGGATAAAGAAAAGTGATGGGGTAGGGGGAAATATTTTCATAGTCAGCTTCTGACTCTCAAGTTTATCCCTGGGTGAGTGGTGATAATCCACTGCTGCAGTGTAAGCTCTAGCCAAACACTGTCTTCCCATGTCCCAAGCCCTCTGCTGGCCTCTGCACTTTAGGCCTCCACAGGTTTATATGGCACTCCCCACCTCCAAACCTCCCAGTGTCCAAGGGAGAAGTTCCTGTCTGATGAGATTCAGATCAGACAAGCAAGGAAGATTCTGGTTTAGGATCCAGGTGGGCTGAGGCCATGGAGAGAAGCCGCAGGCCACCTTGGACTTCAAGTTTCACCAGTCTGGGCACTGATAGGACTCCTGTGCTAAGCAGCAGCGAAAACCTGGAGATGATGCAGGTGGGGGAAATCATATTTGGCCATTCTGCTTTGGTTATAGGGGAACAAAAAAAAAGTCATTGAAGAGGGTCAGAAAACTAGGTTTCCAAGTTTAGGACCAAGGCTTTGGAGCTTTAGAAAGGTTGCTCAGCTCACCTGGGCCTCAATGTCTCCATCTCCATAAGGAAGGAATAAGAGCGGTATGTCTTAAATCTATGTTATGAGCAAAGTTGTTAAATATTGTCACGCGTGTCTCATTTTCAACAAGATGTGCTTAGGGTCAGCTTCATTTTTAACGCCATTGTGTTATCTTCTGTGAACCAGTGTGTGTGAAAGCATATTGAAATCCATAGTTGTAGTAACACCATTGACTGATAAAGCACTTTGTAGTGAATAAGTACCATCATATATCTGTGATCACATTCAATATATTTGTCAGTATGTATGTCACTATGTATCCCTTTTCATATCTACTATATCATACTGTATCATGTCGTGTGACATACATGATGTGTACATGTATTTATGCGTGTATGTAATGTAAAGTACAGCTGACATGAGGTTCTAACATACTCCAAGTCACATCCAGTGGATCAGTAGCTCACTTAGGAAAAATCACACATATTATAGTGGCTCCAAAGTGTCCTATTCCATCCACACATGCTCCCCACACCCACCCTTTCCCTGTCTCCTTCCTACATTTTTTTCTTTGCTGGGGCTCTTTCATTGTGCACAAGTCACACTGGCCTCTTGGCTTCCTTCTAACATACTGGAGCTGTCTTCTCTCTCTCTCTCTCTCTCTCTCTCTCTCTCTCTCTCTCTCTCTCTCTCTGTCTCCATCTGTATGTGAGCATCTCCTCCCTGATGAACCTGATGCGAGTGTTTACTCAAATTGCATCTCAGTGAGCTCTTTGCCAGCTCCTTGCCAACTTCTCTCTGTCTCTTTACACCTGCTATTCTGCTCTCTCTCCACTGGCTAACAATACATGTATCACCCATTCTCTACCATCTCTTTCCCCCAGTTAGCGAATTTCATGAGGGCAGGACTTGTTAGTTTTGTTTATCTTTGTGTCCTCCATGCCTAGGATAGGATCTGACCCACAGGTGATGCTCAATGGACATATGTGCTTGCCGGAGTGTTTTATGGAATGGATGTGAACAACAAGGCAACACAATGACTTCATTGTGACATCCTGGCACTAGACACGGTACAAAGCAGTTAACAAGACAAAGACAAAACTCAAATCTCAGTTATGCCTGACCTGTATTGGCTCTTGGCAGCTAGTGAAGAAGTAGAAATAAGTAGTCTTTAACTTTTTACATGGGGATACTGCCTGCCTCTCTTTTTCTGAGGACCTGAGGATCTTGTGGGAGAGTAGACTCTACATAGGAGTTGGGAACAAGGCACAGGCAGATCAGGTAGTGGTTCCAGGGGCAGTGGGAGGTGGCCAAATCTTCCTCCTCCTCTTTGACACCCAGTATTGCCTCCAGGCCTGGGGAATATGTGACAGCTCGAGAACTGTTGGGTTGGAACAGCAGGCACAATCAAATCATTGTGCTAAATACACAGGTCCCCATGCCGAGCTGTGGCCCATTCCATACCTTTTAGGGCTCCCAAATGGGGAGGAGATACTCTCTTCATGATGCAGAGGGAGAGGTTCACTCACTCTGGTCTACTCTGAGAGTCAGTGAGTAGCTAATGGGAGAAGGAAGAAATAAGCCCAGCGTGGCTTCAGGTCCCACAAGGGTGGTAGGCATTGGCAGGATCATTTCTGCTTAACCCTTGGTGACACTTTGGCATTGACCATTTGCTTTGGATGACAAAGACTACGGCACACTGATACTTTTAGAGGTACAAAGATTTTTCTCTCTATTAAAATTGGGTCCAGAAATCTTGATCAAGTCACTGTTCAGTTTGAGAGAGAGAGAGAGAGACCTTCCTCCACAACTAATATCCAGTAGGCCACTAGACAGAAATTTGGAGATGTGGAACTCTAGGTGACCCTGACCTAACTTGGAGAAAGCATGGTGGAGAGAATTTCTGGGAAATAAATTAAGCTAACTGGGAGGGATTCTTCCACTTTGAAGCCAGTGGTCTTAGGTAAGCAATGTAACCTCTCCTCATCTTAGATTCCTGATTTATAAAAGAGAGGTGATGATGCCTATCATAAGTGATTGTAGATTGTCTTAAATGGAGTGCACTGTTGACTTTCAAAACAAAAGTAGTGCTTTTCAAAACAAAGTGTGTTTGTTACTGACTTCCAGGTGTGAAGTGTCCTATAGGGTTTTGTACCCTGTTGATATTCAGGCAAAGCTCATTGGTAGATTTCAATCTATAGGACCATTCAATGACTGTGCAGAAGCCCTATTCTGCTTAGGTTATTATTATTTTTTCACTGGAGGGGATCCTGTGGGAGATAGCATGATAAAATAGCACTGGGCGTGGCCATGCATCTTGATTGTCCCAGAGAGGTAAGAACTACTATTTGCTTGATATATCTCAGGTTTCTTGAGTTCCTGGTATGTAGTGAGTACTGATAAGAGATGATGCTGAATTGAACAGTTTAGGGTCAACCAGTGTCTCACTGGTTCTTGGTTATTGTTATGGGTTCACAGTTCAGCCTTTATTCCTAACCCTCAGCACATCTTTCCTCAAAAAAGAGGCACTGACAATAACAACATTTCTTTTTTTCCATCTTGCCATGGTAGAAATACACCAGTCTAGAAGTTAAGACTCAGGCACCTGAGATGCCCTTGCCCACGACACTTGCTGTTGGGGCTCAGCAGGGGCGTTCTGTGTCCCACGTTTTGTCTCTCCAGAGTCATCTTCTGAGGGAGTACGCATACCCATGCCATTTGAAAGGAGGTCTGGATGGGGGGTGTCACACAAAGTTTGGCACCTATTTTGAACACCAGCTAGGCACTAGGTGCTGTCCAAGGTACTGTGTGTCCACTATCATCTTCACCATGCTTGTGCCCTTATCCTTGAGGGAAAGGGTCCTGTGGCCTTGAACTCTGGAGGTCTTGGAGACTCTATTGGGTTGCTTACTGTGGGGGTTTACCACACACCGAGGTAGGTCCCAGATCTTGTTTTCTGAAAAAGTTCTGGTTGCTCCATCTGAAGGGATAATCAGGACACCTATGTTTTCAGGGCTGTGAGGATTAAATGAAATAATGGAGCACATGGCATAAGCTCGTTAAGGGCACCAAAAGTTTTAGACACGATGATGGTGATGATGATAGTGAGATTCTCAAGCTAGCTCCCCACTCCATGTTACCCTGGGCTTCACAGCTTCTTAGAATTTCCAGCCAGGTAGCAGAAAGAACCTTGTGCTAGCATCTGAGGGAGACCTGACTCTCCTTACCTGGTTTCCAGGAGACAAACAGCTCCTCTTTCTAGTCCTGTGCCCAAAGTCAAGAAGGTTCTTTTCCTCCAGGAGCCCAGGCCTGATCATCCCTATGTCTGGGTTAGGCCACAGCCTGCCCCACTCTGTCCACTGAAGTTGAGAGGAGTAGGAGGAGGCAGGGCTGTGGGGAAAGGTCCTCCAGGAACAGCCTCTCAGGGCCAAAGCCTCTCCCCTCCCTGACCTGAAGTGCATCCGACTTGCTGTAGTTTCCTCCTCCCACAGCTGGGTCTCCAGGTGCCTTCCCTTAATTAAATGTATTTAGTCTTCCGCTATACTGGCCTTCATTTGCATGGGAGCCTTCTCTTTATGCAGCCTCAGATCCCATAGAGCTACAGGGTTAGCTGAGCTTCCTTGTGCTAGGTCCCAGTGCACCCAGGCTGAGCAGCCATGCCCTGCTTCCCTGCTGCTCCCTGAGGCTCTGGCTGTCACCAGGGGCAGGCGAACTTTGGTTTCTATTCCTCTGCTACAGCCAGGCTGCATCACCTGATGCACAGGCATAGCTTCTAGCCTCCTGCTCCAAAGCATATTTTCAGACCAGGACACTGCTGTCCATAAGGCCAGATATGGTCCTCAGTATAAGTTTGAATGAATGAGTAAGGAGAGGGAATTCTGATCACCTTCCTGTACTCGGTTGCCCAAGTACTGGGCCAACTCCAAGAAGGATGGGTTGCAACTCTTGCTCGAAAGGAACCAAAAGCTATTCATGAAAACTCTGTATTGGAGATTACGCTAGAACTACAATAGAGAGTAGAAGATCACTAACAACTGAAGACAGTTCTACTTGGAGGGAGATTGGAATTCAGAGGAAAGCAAGGCACAAGGTGCCAGGACAGGAAATCTTATCCTTTCTTTCTTTGGTGTTGGGAATGGAATCTGGGGCCTCACTCAGGTTAGGTAAATATACTAGTCCTCTTTTTCTTTTATCTTTTACCAATAAAAACTCTGTCCATAAACCAGATCAGTGCTCCCTTTTCTGTAAGTGTCCCTTCTTTGGGCTGGGAGACAAGGTTATTGGGACCTCCTGTGTTTTACCGCCATGTAGAGATGAGCCTTGTTTTAGTGTTTTCTCTTCCTCACACCCTGGAGTGGGATGAGTTCCTCTCTCTTGCTTCCCCTTTGCTGTGGGTGCTCTGCTAGACTGAAGTGACAGGTAGGGAGACTGCTGTGAGTAATGGCAGCAACCAAGTCCCTCAGAGATCTTTCTAGTAGCATGACTTCATCATTCTCATGACCAGTGAGCATCTGATGAGGTTAGTATTGATCTGTTTAATAGATGAGCAAAATGAGACTTTTATGTGCTATATCACATACATGAAGTCACTTAACTATTGAGTGTTGGATCAGAACTTGGATGGAGGCCCTTTGCTGCCAGAGATTGGAGGTGGAGGTGAGGGTGGAAAAGACCATCTGGAGGGGAACTGAGGTTTAGCAAGACTCTTGAATCCCCTGGATTTTTCCAGAAAGTTGGAATCATCCAAACAAGATGATTGGAAGATCAAGGGAAGCATCTTGCTTCAACTAACACCTAATTCAAGCACTGTGACTCTAGAGATACAATACACCACTTGTTGGGAATATTGTGACAATACTAATTCCAATGCCAAATGGAGTACTAGCAGACACTGGGTCATTCAGTAAATTTGCTGTCATTCAGCAGTCAGAGAGCTTGACTCTCAAGGCACAGATCTTCAGGGCAGGTACAATTTGATGGGGGTAAGGGAGGCCAGCATAGAAAGGAGAAAGGGACCATGGTCTGAGCAGTGAGCAGCTGAGGGCTGCAGGGAAGACAACCTTGGACCTCTCCAAGGGCAGAGCTTGGCCCTGTCTTTCACAAGTCTTGGCACAGGTGGGTTCTTCATAAACATCAAGAAGCAGTACGTAGTAATTGAGAGCTCAAAGAACAAATAAAGGAAGGAAAGAGTGGGAAGAGGAAAAAGAGTGTGGAAGATGGGATTTTGTACAGTGAATTCCACTTTAGGGTTGGATGTGTGGGAGACAGGAAATGCAGGAGAGTTTTACATGTCAGTATAAACTAGAGCCCTAGTTTTCTTATAGTGCGTTCTTGACTTGAAAAGGAAAAAATAAAAATAAAAAAGGAAATTTTCTAAAAGATATTAGAAGGTTTAATTAATTTTATGGTCAATATCCAATTGGGCTTGAATGGAAGTAGGTTGTGCTAGGGTGCATGAAGGTACTGGCTGGGTAGAATGTAGACTGTTTCTTGTTAGTTGGAAAGAGGTGAAAGGGAAGTTCTGAGTGTGCCTAGCACCCAAGGTATATGCTCATGCCAGGGAGACAGAAGCAAGAACAATGCCAAAGGTCTTCTGGGTAGCAGATTTACTGAAACTCTTCAGTTGCAAAGACCACCAATTAGGCAAAAATACAGAGGATATCTTGTAGAGATGTAGGAATGGGTCATGGACCCCAAGGTCAAGGATCAGCTTAGATGCAGATATGACCAGAACCAGGAACTTAAAGGCCATTTGGATGCCTGCCATCTCTCTTTTTTTTTTCTATCAGAGTATTGGCTTCTTTTTCTGTATCTTTGCAGTAAGTTTTTCCCTTCTGCATTGTATCTGAGACCTAAAGCAGAATCTTGGGTTGGGGTAGGGAAAAGGAAGGATTCTATAGTTTCTAGAATCTCTTCTAGGTGATTTGGGATTTATTGATTCAAAAGACTTTTGAGAAACCTTTACCCTGGGCTCAATAGTGTATCTGTATTCCCAGTTACTCAGGAGGCCAAGATAATGGGATTCTTTGAGCCCAGGAGTCCAAGACTAGTCTGGGTAACATAGTGATACTTAGTCTCTTATGAAAGAAAAGAAGTTTTCAAATTTTAAACTTTGATGCATGTATCCACACCAAGTGTGGTTCTCAGAATACCAGCATGAACATCATCTGCAAACTTTTCTGAAATGCAAATTCTTGGTCCCACACTCAAGGCCTGCACAATCAGAGACTTGGGGCAGATTGTAGTAATACATCCATTAAAACAGGTGATTCTGATGCCTGCTCAAATCTAAGAATCACCAATCTTCAGTATTATCCATTGTATCTATAAAGCTAATTTTAGTATTTTAAGTATGTTTAGCTTTATCAGAGTGATGGATTCTGCTGAGTTCATTGTGTGATATTTTATTTTATTTTATTTATTTATTTATTTATTTATATTTTAAATGGGGTAAAATTTAACACAACAAAACAGAACAAAATGGGACATAAGAAAGTATAAATCTCAAAGCTAGACAACAAGAGATCTTCACTATATATCATATTGCCTCTTGTTTTCTTCCTAATGGTTGTCTGCATCTTTGTATATGGAGAGTTCATACAAAACAACATAGCCAATGTTTCACAAGATGTCCAGTTCACTGGCTCCCACTTGCTAAGCGGGGGAGGGGGGGATGGGACGGGGGATGAGGCGACATGAGATGTTTGTTTGATTCTCAGCCCACATGCCCGCAGGCTCACAGCCACTCACCGGAGAGGGGAGGAGTTCCTTGTTCTCCTGGCACCCCAGGTCACCGCATGGTGCAGGTCCCAAGATGCCAGTGTCTCTCTCCTGCAGGCCATTGAAGCCTGCCACACTCACAGCCACCCACCAAAGAGGGGAAGAGTTCCTTGTTCTGCAGGCACCCCAGGTTGCCGCATGGTGCAGGTCCTGAGATGCAAGGGTCTTTCTCTTGTGGGCCGCTGAAGCCCGCAACACTCACAGCCACTGTTTCTTTCTGATGAATTGACCATTACATTTCCAAAGTTCTGAAATGGACAACAGACCACAGAAAGAATTCTCTTTAGGCTCCTGTTTGAAACCAGCAGCTATAGCAATCTTCTGGACTTGATTCAGGGCCAGTGTGTGATATTTTATAGCCAGCCTCAAAGATGGCCACCTAAGGTTCCCAAAGCAAAATATTCTTGCCTCCTGCTATTCATGACTCTGTGTAGTTCTAAATGGGATAGGGCCAGTCTGCATGGCCCTACAGTATGAAGATGTGATGGTATATCCCTTCTGAGGCCATGTTATGAAAGACAAATCTTCTTTCCTTTTCTCTTTTGGATGACATGTTGGGGAAAGCCAGTTGCCCTGTCCTGAAGATACTCAGGCATCTCCATGGAGAGGCTCACATGAAGAGACACCAAAGTCTCCTATAGACAGCCATCAAGACTTCAGGGTCCCTCTCAATACCCATATGTAGGAGGCACTTTGGATGAAGATCCTCAGCCCAAGGTGAGCTTTCACATGACTGCAAGCCTGGTTGGTAGCTTGACTTAACCTCATGGGAAACTCAGGGTCAGAGTTATAACATATATAGGTCCTGGATTCTTGGTCATGGGAATACATATTTGAGCTAATAAATGTGTGTTGTTCTAAGGTGCTAAGTTAAATAATTTTTTAACACAGTGCCTTGGTTATTTTTCTCTCATTGCTGAGACAAAATACCTGACACCCCAAATTAGGGAAGGTTTATTTATTACAGTTTTGGAGATTTCAGTCATACTAAGCTGGCTGCAAGGCAGGATGGCCTGGCTGAGGGGCAGCCATTCATGGTGGCCCCAAATGACAAGAGTTAAAGGGCAGAAAAGGAAAGAACATGCCTTCTTCCTGCCCCTATACTATACACCACCCCTCGGTGGGTACAGCTCACACCACTGATCCCAGTGATAGACAATGAACCAATCACAAACACTAGATTCAGCTGCATCCATGATTGCATGAGGTTTGGGAGGGCCACCTAGACACAAACCATAACACACAGTAATAGAAGATTTGTACTAGACACTTACTTTCTTATCTTCTCTTGGAAATTCTATTCTTGGCCAACACACTACACAGAGAATATTTTCATGACTAGTAAAGAAAATTGAATAATCATCTCCCTCCACCTTCTCTGTGGTCCTAAACTGTCCCTAACACTGAGATGTGATGCCACACATGCTAGTGTGAATGTGATCAAAATCCCAGAGGAGATCCTCCTAGAAGGAAGTTGGTAGGCATCAGGGATGCTCTTTTAGGTCCAGTAGATGCTTTCTCGTTTTGACTGCACATTTCTAGAGACAAGCCAGGAGTGGCTTGAATGACATCTAATTCAGGCACTGTGACTCTAGAGATGTGACGACACACTATTTTTGTTAGGAATAGTGTGACAATACCAATCCAAAGGCTAAACAGAGTCCTATCTGACACTGGGTCATTCATCAAGCTTGCTGCCATCCAGAGAGCAGAGAGTTTGACCTTCAAGGTATACAGGTACAATTTGATGAAGTTGCAGGATGGGAAAGGAGAGAGGACTGAGGCCTGAGTAGTTGAGGCTGATGTGACTTACTTTTTAGAATAAAAAGAAAAGAGAGAAGTGACCAATAACTTCTTCCCTGCTTTTCATATTGGTGTGCGAGCGTGCTGCGTGTCCATTCTATTCACCATCTTGGAAGTCTTCAAAGAATTGGAGGCCACAACTACTAACTCCAGTTGCATTTCACACATTTGATTTGCTATTTCCCCCTCTACCCTCAGTTCCAGTGTCCTTTTTCAGAAAAGGGAACTAGAAAGAGGGAAACAGAAAGTAAGGAAGAGGAAATAACAAACAAGCTGAGTTCTCAAGAACGAAGGAAAGTCTGTGAGAAGCTGTGTGAGACTGGAAGGAGGTATCAGCATTTTGTAATTCCTCTGGATTCCAAGATAGTGGTAGCATTTCCCATTGTTTCTTTCTCCAGGGCAGGCAATTGTAATTCAGGCAAGGGCCACCGGGTGGAGAAATATCTAGATTAGAACCTCAGGGCTCATCTGTGTTTCCATGTAAGTATGGATAACTGAGAAGATGGGGTTCAAGCATAATGTTAAAGCCATTCTTAGACACACACACACACAAACACACACACACACTACTAATTATGAGAACAGGATGGTCCACTAACAAGCAGTGTAAGTTTCTGAGAGACTCATCACTATTCTCTAACTCTTTTTTGGCTCATCTTTAAAGTGTTTCTAATGTCCAGCTCTGAATTCCTAGGATTTCATTATATAACGCTTCTTTCAAGTGTACTTTGTCCAGTTTTGAGTTATCAGAGCTCACTTTGGAGTCACCATCACCTTCCCCATCCCTTCCTTCTCTGCAGTCTACTTGAGGTCTGTCGCCATCATCAGTAACCACTGAATTTTCATGGCTTCTCCTCTCTTTATTTAAGAATATCTCTATATAGTCACTCATCCATTTTCTCTTTTCCTCTTGTGTGCTGGGAAAAAAAATAACCTTGTGTGCTTTCTTGGATTCCCTCATTCCCTTTGTTTTCTGGAGCCTACACCCTGCAGGACCACCCCTTCACTCCCAGACCAATCACTGCCACCAGGTCCTGTGTGCCTTGGTGAAGGGAGACTGGGTGTTGTAATTCAGAAGTGCATGGGGGCATTTCCCTTACTTTGTGGTACATACTGATTGTTGTAGAGTGGGAGACCACAGAGGGATCATCAGAGGAAGTCCCCTCATCCTTCTGGGTAGCTCAAGGTGTGACTTCTCCTTGAAAATCTGACAGAGAAGCCCAGCATAGCAAGCAGTTATGCTTCACATGTGATCTGCTGTGTGTCTGTGTGAATTCTGTGTCAACCTCACCAGGCCACAGGATGCCCAGATACCTGATTTACACTACATGTGAGTGAGTCTGCAAGGGCATTTCTGGATGAGATTTCACTTGAATGGGACAGAAGAAAGTAGATTTCTTTTCCAATGTGGGAGTTACAATCCACTGAAATCTCGAATAAAAAGCTGTTAAAGGAAGGGAGAATTTGTTTTTGCTGCTTGACTGCTTGAGCTGGGACATCAGTCTTCTGCCCTTGAACTGAAGTTTACTCCTTTGATGTTCCTGTTTCTCAGACCTTTGGTCTTGAACTGTAATTGCATCGCTGTTTTTGCTGCTGGCTTTCCTGGTACTTCAGTGAGCAAATGGCAGAATGTGGGACTTCGTAGCCTCTATAATCAGTATGAACAAATTCTGTATGATAAATTTCTCTATTATCTATCTACCTATGAGAAATATATATCTATATCTGTACCATCTAGCTCTCTTTTCAATAACTATCTATATATATTATATTGATTCTATTTCTTCAAGGTACTGTAATAATGTCTTCACAACTTGTCATGAAGTTGCTACTACCACAAAAATGCATTTTATCACAGGAACTTGCCTCTTCCCTTGCTTTACTTCCATTTATCCCATACCTCACTATCCTGGGCTTGCATCCTTCCTCTACATAAAGTGCCAGCACATCAATCCTTGCTGCAGGCTCCGCTTTCTGTAGAATCTAGGCCAAGGTACCTGACCTCAGGTAACAAAGGGTCTCCTTCACATAAAAATGCCAATTATGTCACTTGGGTTCTGATTTCAATAACCATTCTATTGTTTTGAATCTTCAACTTCTCTCTATGTATTCTTTTCTCTTAGTCTATGCACATACTCAAGAATTTCCATGAAAAGCAAGCAGGCATTTTTCTACAAGTTTGTAGGCTCATCTTTTCATTAAAATTTTTTATAAAGCTAAATGTACACTCATATAAGTTTCCTAGGACTGCTGTAACAGTGCACCACAAATTTGGTCTCAGACAGCGGAAATATATCCTCTCATGGTTCTGAGACCAGAAGTAAGTGTTGGACTATTTCCTTTGAAGTAGTAGGAGAGAAGACCTCTCTCCTTCTTCCAGCTTCTAGTGGTTCCAGCAGTCTTTCACTTGTGTCAGAAAAGTTGCAGTCTCCTTCTCTGTCTTCCATGACTGTGTTCCTTCTCTTAGAAGGACACACATTATTTAGAATTAAGGGCCTATCCTAATGACCTTGTGCTAACTTCATTGCATCTGCAAAGACCATATTTCTTAATAAGGTCACATTCCCAGGTACTGAGTTTTAAGTTTTCTCTTTTGGGGGACCACAATTTAACCCAGAATACCCAGTTAACCCTAAATACTCTGCTGGCAAATGGCTCCTTGGCATCTTATCTTTCCACATCTTGCTCCTCCATGGTTCTCCTGAATGTCACCAATGCCAAATTCAGTGTCATCTTCTTAGTACTTACCCTGTGACTGCCTTGCAGGGCTCTTCATGGCTGTCTTTTCCTTTCTGCATGATCACTGCATGTCCAAGAGGTGATGAGGCCATGAGATATATGAGTATCTGGTTAAACATTCCTCTGTGTGTTGTTGAGGGTGTTTGTGGGTGACATTGACATCTGAACTGGTAAACTGAATAAAGTGGATGGCCTTGCAACACAGGAGTTCTAATCCACTCTAATCCACTGTAGGCTTGATAAGAACAAAAGATTAACCTCTGCTAACTTGATGTCCAGATCTCTTACATACCTGAGACTTCTCCTGGTTTCTAGACTGTCCCATGCGTGCCTTGTTGTCTGACTTTGCTGTCTCTCCTTATCTCTAATTCAAGGTGCATTTTAATGTTGGGGCCTTGGTTGCATTTTCGTCTTCAATACACCCTCTCCTCTGGCCTCCTCCTAACCTTCATGCTTCAGTGCTTTCTTCTAAGTTGGAAACAGATATATCTCTCTGGCCAGGCTGTCTCCCAGCTCAGGGCAAGCATAGACACTTGGAAACCACTGAAGAACTTCATGGGCAACGTATCCAAAGTACAACACAGCCTTTACACACACACACACAAACACACACACACACACACACACACACACACACACACACACACCGTCTTTCCATATTCTGTCTGTCTTTCTCCCTCCCTCTCTCTTGCCCTCATGCTGAGATTTTGAACCCAGGGCTAGGCAAGTGCTATACCACTGTGCTACATCCTAGTCTTTCTCCCATTCTCTGTTTTTCCCTCTTTATTTTTATTGATGTCAGTGGTTGTGAAACTATTTTGAGAGTTCCAGAAACACTCAATGGAGTTTGAATGTGGACAGACTCCCTAAAGAGCAGGCAGGAAGAATCTAGTGAAATGTGATTTGTTGTCATTATTGTGAGCCCTATCTTTAGATCCAGCTTAGGACCAAAGGGTGGGTGGTTTATACCTGATTCCATTGGCCAAGATTCTCAAAATGACACTAGCAAAAGCACCTATAGGCAGATATAGAGGTCTAAGTGTTATAGGCTACATGTTTGTGTATCCCCAAATTCACACGTTGAAGCTCTAACCCCTGGTGGGTGATGTTTTGATATGGGGTCTTTGGGTGCCAATTAGATCTTTAGGGTCAAATTCCCATGGCAAGATCAGTGACTTTATAAAAAGAGATGGGAGAGAGCTAACCATTAACCACCTTTCATTCTCCTCACCCAAGACTCACTCTGTCCTGTGATGACACAACAAGAAGAAAACCATCTTGAGGCCAGACCCCTCTCCAAGCACTCACCCACAGTGACATCCTAATCTTTAACTACCCTTCAGAAGTGAGTGAATGCCGTAAGGCATTAAGGCTGTGGTTTTTTGTTATAGCAACCTGGATAGACTCAGACAATTGGAGAAGTCCAAGTCTGGTTTCAGACTGGATGAGGCCCAGGGCCGCACTTGGAAACTATTTTTCTCTGTGGTCTGTTGAGGTATGTGGCTTTCACATTAATTCTGCATTCATTTCAGAGCTTCTGCTAGAGAGCCTCACCCAGACCCAGTTTCCTGTAAATGCAGCAGAATGATGGACTTTGCCTGGGTGCTTATCTCAGTCACAAGGTCCAGTATTCTTGTATCTGTAAATAAGCAGCTGAAGTTACTTCTCTGCAGCTCAGCTTCAACCTCTTCACTTTATGAAGGAAAAGTGGATGCTTTGACACATTAGAGGACATCCTCACCATCCTCTACATCCTCCTTTTATTTAATTTCTCCTTAGAGAGGATGGTGTTAGGTTGAGAAGCATGGCCTCATTGCATGTTTTTGTTTTGTGGCATCAACCCACAGCTCTGCAGAAATGCTGGGAAGGTTGTCCTGGGTGGATCCTTGGGGTCTGGGCCTTAGCAGGAGGAGAGGGAGAGGAAGGCAGAGGGGGTATGGGGAGGGGGAGGGGAGAGGGAAAGAGAGAGAGAAGCAGAAGGAGAGGGAGAGGGAGAGAGAGCCAGAAAGAAGGAGAGGGACAGGGAGAGGGAGAGAGAGACAGAGAGAAGGTGAGGCAGAGGCAGAGGCAGAGGCAAAGGCAGAGGGAGAGGGAGAAGGAGAGTTCAGCATTTGTCATACATTAGAAAATACATGATTTTGGCTGTCTCCTGTATTGATTTGTAACCCAGGTATTTGTTTTGTTCTCAGGGACTTTGCTAGGACCTTATAAATGTCCAAAGCTTCTTAGGGAACTGAAAATTGTCATTAGTCACATATGCAACAGCTCTTTACTGGGGACCTGTCACTGTGCCTTGTGTTGATAGAACAGGTTGGGGACTTAGGGCTAACTACTGCTGCAAGCCCACCTGGCCCTTTCTCCATTAGCATCTGAGAGGCCCAAACTTTCCAGTGTTTGGCAATAAATTAAACCAAAGCAGAGCAGGTAGCTGTTTGGCTCTGTAGTCTAGATGGGAGCAACACAGATACCAGCTGAAGGGAAAGGACAAGATGGGCTCAGGGAAGGTGTGGATCCCTGGAGCCCAGGCGTGTAAACCAGGCTGCAGTGCAGATTTCATTTTTTCTTTTCTTTTCTTTTCTTTTCTTTTCTTTTCTTTTCTTTTCTTTTCTTTTCTTTCTCTTCTCTTCTCTTCTCTTCTCTTCTCTTCTCTTCTCTTCTCTTCTCTTCTCTTCTCTTCTCTTCTCTTCCCTTCCCTTCCCTTCCCTTCCCTTCTCTTCCTCTCTCCTCTCCTCTCCTCTCCTCTCCTCTCCTCTCCTCTCCTCTCCTCTCCTCTTCTCTTCTCTTCTCTTCTCTTCTCTTCTCTTCTCTTCTCTTCTCTTCTCTTCTCTGTGAGTGTGTGCATGTGTATGGGGAAGAGTGGGTCAGGCTGGGCACAGGAAGTGGGCAGCTCCAGGACGTGCTGAGTGGTCTGGGATGCTGTTGGTTTACCAAGCCCATGCACAGAGCTCCAGCCCACAGATGGGGTTCTTGCAGAGGGAGGCCAGTTTCAGGCCTCACAGAGACCAGAGACTCACATCAGGATCTCACCTGTTACAAGACTCCAATCCTTGGTGACCTTGACTTTCTCCAACATTTGATACTCATTGTATATAGATTCATTTGACAGTTCTCACTGGCAATTTAACCTGAGAAGGTCTGCAAGAATATAAGAGGAGGAAATAGAGGCTTAGAGAGCTGGTGTCATCTGGAAAAGCCTACATGGTCCAGGTAGAGCCAGGATGCACACCTAAATCCCAAAGGTCCACACCCTCTCTGAGACCACCTTATCCTTCCTCCGGCATCTGTGTGGCTTCCCTGCTCCTCTCTGTATATCCTACCCCTGTGCTGGAAATGAACAATAATGTTTAACACTCTCAATGATCACAGGAGGTATGCACTGATTTCTTTTTTCCCCCTTCTTTTCTTTCTTATTTCCTTCCTTACTTTGACTGATTGTAGGCTTTCACACGGAGCCTCCCAAGGTGCTAGGATTACAGTTGTGTGCCAACACACCTAACTGGTACTGTTTTTTCTTTTTGACTTTTCAGTCAAGGTATGTATGTCTTAGTCCATCTTCTGTGGCTATGATTGAATACCATGGATTGATTACTTTACAAATAATAAAAGGTTTTTTCAGCTCATGATTCTAGAATCTAAGAAGTCCAAGGTATCAAGACCTCATCTGGTGATGCCCTTTTTGCTTTCCAGAGTCTCAGGGTAACTTGGACTGCATCACATGGCAAGAGTCATATGTAGAGGAGACTGAGCCAAACTGGCTTTTATGACAGACCAGCTTTCAGGACAATTCAATAATCCATTGCTCTTCGAGTGGACCACTTTGTTGGTAAGCCCCCATGACCTAATCACCTCTGACAAGTCTTACCTGGACCTAGACAGTTGGTCAGTTTCAACAATAATTTTGGTGGAGACACTAAGCCATACTGAGGTGCTTTAACTTAAAGATATTAACTAGCATCCTCGAAATCACACAGATACTTGCTGCTAAGAGGACAGGGCCAAGCTCAGGCTCCTGAGCTCTCTGTTCAGGGCTTATGATGGTGGCTGCTTTGCAGTGTGGCCCCTCCAGCCACCAGGCCCACTGCAGGGGCTCTGCCAAGCTCACCTGGGCAGGCGGGTGCAGGCTGCAGCACTGGTGAGTGATACACAGAAAGCGTTGCCTCCTGTCTGACAGGAGGAAGATAAACAGCTTCCCGTTAAATCTCACTTAATGCTGATATTTATAAATTTATTCAGCTTGTGTTTACTGAATCGAGAGAATGCCTAATAACATAATGTGCCTCATCTCACACGTTCCTACTAATGAGAATGCAAGTGCGTATTGCTTAATTTTTTTTTTAACATTTCATTTGCTTTCCGTTCCTTCCACCCCTTCTTTGTTGTTGCTGTTGGTTTGGGTTTTAATTTGCTGACAAACTAGAAAGTTTGGGCCTCTTGGATGTTAATGAGGAGAGGGCTGAAGTGGGCCTGGAGCTGGACTCAAATCCCCAAGCTGCGCTGTCGCTATGTGAACTGACTCCACGGGACCTAAATACATGTGCAGTGTCAAAGGGTGGCCTATGCTGAGGGGAAAGCAAAGTCCCCCTATGTTCTCAGCTGCATTTTAGGTAGCTGCATGCTTGTGGTTAAGACTGAGACATTTTGAGGATTCAGGAAGGGAATTTAAGGTGGAGGGCAGGAGGATGATGGCTTTGGTTTTGGACAGCCAAGGAAGAGGGCCAAAATATCTATGTTGATAGTTTGTAGGGTGAGGTGAGTATGAGTGTGCATCTGTCTTTGTGATATAGACAGAGAAAGACAGAAATGGAGAGGCAGAAAGGAAGCAAGACTACATCATTGCCTTAGCTTGATCTGTTTACTATGAATTTATTCAAAAGAATCCCCACCTCCAGGCTGTTTACCAGCCACTGTGCTGACTGCAGGAAGGGCAGGTCCACTACCAGGCTGCTTTACCAGGCAGGGGGAGCCCATGCATCACAGTGGGGGGAGATGGCCCAGAAGCCAACCATGCTCAGCTCAGCACAAGGTTTGGAAATGCACTGGGCAGAGAAGTGAGGACAGGAGAGCTGGATGGTGTGGGCTGGGCTTCCTAGTGGTGGTAAGAGGCAGGGGGCAGTGAGGCACTCAAGCTTGCCTAGCCTTGGGGGTCTAGTGGACCATGAATGGAGGGGAGGGAGGACATCATGAGAAGACTGGAGTTGGGGTGGAGGCGGAAGGCTGGAGATAAAAATGTATAACATTAGACACCAAAGTTGGGTGGAATAATTCATACTTTCCTGGGTGGCATAATTCATGCAAGCCCTGTTCACATCCAAATTTATAGATAAGCTATAAAGCTTTTATTATCTCATAATTCAATTGACTGTCACCCCCACCTGCCTCTTTCTAGTGCATAAACTGAGGAAGCCACCTGAAGATGCAGGCTTTCTAACGCTGCTCTGGGTGGTACATTCTAGTCTGGGCATCTTCTGCTGGGCTGGCAGAGATGAGTGTGGTGGTGGCAACTCTAGGAGCAGTACTGTCTGCTTTTATCTTGTTTCAAAGGCAGAACAGAGCTGTCTTCCCAGGTGGCAGGAGGCTCATGTCTTTTGATATTATCTGAGAAGCTAGACCCTGTCATGGGACTCAGGGGACCCGAGAGACTCGGGGCAAGGATGGAAGCTCTAACTAGATGGCAGAGGCCCAGTGCCTCCCAAGGGCAAGAAGTAGATAATATTCCAAGTTCCAGTTCTGCCTACCCCTGGGTTTGTGTCCTTAATGGATCATCTCTCTATCTGGGCACTGATTTCCCTGTCCATTAAAAAGAAGTGACACTGGATGATGAACAAAGCTTCTGCAACGTTATCTATGGCTTGTGTCCATGGCCACTTGCCCAAGCAGGTGTCCTTTTGCTAGACCTGCAGGGCTAACCTGGGCAGCAGCCCTGTCTCCCACAACTGGCATATACTGTTTCAAGCAGTTTGCTTTCTGCAGTTAGGACATTGGAGAACTTGGGGGGCAGCTCTCTCTACTTTAGGACCCAGTTAAAAATCCACATGCAGCTCATGACCCTGTCTGCTTTTCACCTCTGAGACCATCAGGATGGCTGGCCACTCTGCGCTCCTCTCTGCAGCTCTGCAGCCAGGGACTTCCTTTACCCACCCCCTCACTCCTAGCAGCTCTGTTTGGGGTTCCTCCAAGAGGAGGGGGAGGGGGACAGGGGCTCGTCCCTTTCTTTTGTGTCACCTCTCCCTCCTACTTCCGCTCCCCTCTCTGCTCCCAATGACCTTTCACCCTTCCCTTGGATGTCCCTCAAAGGCAGCTCCTGTGGTTAATAACCTCAGCTGGCAGCGTCACACAAAGCCAGGGCCGGAAACCATTGTCTGGGGGACAATGGCTGAGCAGCCCAATAAGGAGGTGGCCACAGTGTTGTCTGATATCCTGGGTTGCCCTGGTAAAGGAGGAGGAGCAGTGTGGCTCGCTGTGCCCTCCCTCCTGGAGCTGAATTATTCCCCCCCACACACAGTGGTTCCTCTTTCAGAGGAGGCACCAGGCACCTGTGCCCTCTGATCAGCGTGTGATTGCAGGCTGGGTGGATCATTCAGAGGGAGAGCAGTCAGCATCCTACATGCACCACTGTGACTTTGGCTCATCTTTCTGCTCCTCGGTCTTAGGGGAGCTTGAGTACCACACACTATGCCAATCTATTGGTTCTGGAAAATTGATAAGGGAGGGGAGATCTCCTTGATAGCCCTGCCTGGGCCTGCTGGGGCGCATGTGGCATCTGGAAAGAGCTTGTGTTCTAGAGCTTGCAAGTCTAGTTTCAAGGCCACTCTCCTACCTTCCTAGCTGTGAGACCTCGGGGAAACTATTTGATTGACTTCTCTGATTTTCCACTGACTCATCTATGAAAGCCCGAGTGGGATGGGAACCGGGGGAAGGCTCTCAAAATTTACCTCAGAAGTGAGTGTTTGTGTCTCCCAATGGGCTGCCATGCCCTTGCCTCACTTGCGGGTGACTTGGACACATATAATCACGGGAGCAGCCCTGTTTGGGTACAATATACCTCCTTATGCAGGTCTGTGGCTTGCATTCCAATGCACACTGTAAGTCACAGAGAGATGCAGAGTTTCACATGCTCTGGACTCACCACTGTGCACCCTGGGACCCTACAGAAGCCACACTGACTGCTGACACCTGCGAGACAGACTCAGGTTGTTCTCAGCCCTGCTGCTCACCAGAATTACCTGGAGAGGCTTCAGAGATACCCACACAGTATAGCCTAATTGCTATGGACTGGGGCTTTGGGGCTGTGTGTGAAATAAGTAGGAATATTTTCATATTCAGGTAAATAGACACTGACTTGTATCCTTAGAAAATATGTCAACTCACATTTATGATTGAGCACAACACTTCTCTCAGGGAGAATTAGATGGTGTTGTAAGGCAGTCTTGAGAGTCTTGAATACAGTGTTCTTGGTAACATCATTATAGGAAATAAATGGCTTGTGTATTAGGTATCATTTTCTTTTAACTCAAGTTGATTGAGATATAATTTACTTATACTGCGGTGCATCCATTGGAAGGGCTCAGTTCATCAGTTCTGACAGTTTTACACATATGGTCACTACCCCAGTGAAGAGATGGGATGTCCAGCACTCCAGAAAGTTCCTCGAAGGGCATGGGATTTTAAGTTTCCCCAGGTGATTCCATGGTGCAGCAGTCTGAGCTCTTCTTCTGATGTCTCTGCTTTGGAAACTCAGAGAGGCTGTCCACACTTGAGCATGCACAGCATTAAATGGGAATCTGGGTAAATGCACATGCAACTCTGGGACAGAGCTGGGCTCTACGTTCTTAATGAGCTCTAAGGCACTAGTCCATGTTTCTCCTTTTCCAGATGAGGAAACTGAGGCTAAGGAGGTTAATGCAGTTGACTTGCAAACCCTGCTTTTGAAACTCCTGATTTAGGAGAATCACGCCCCTTTACTTGCCAATCTTCTTTTTTATCTGCACTCCTAACCTGAACCCCAAACAAGATGCACAACCATGATAATATCTTGCTTCTCTTTGTAAGTGTTGTCTGTTATTCCCCTCTCCCCTGTCTTGATTCCAATCACCTTTCTGGGGAAAGGGTGTCTTTCAATGTCCTTTTCTCAATAATCTGCATCTTCTCTACCAACATCTGCCTTCCCTGGTCCTTCCCATTCCTCAGCATCCCTCCATTCAATTTTATGAGCAAATGTTTATTAAGCAACAGTACCAGGTAAGGCCTGATTGTGCCCTTGAGGAGGAAAGAAAGCTAAGAGTTAACTCAGAAGACAATGTGGTGGTAGGATATCTGATTGCCCTGCTCAATTCCTTTATTTGATAGATAATGTTTAACAGAAAAAATCCATTCCTGTTCCCAGTGAGAAGGAACACACAGAGTAAGCTTCAGAGCAGCCAGGGATTTGAGGTGGACTCTGAGCCAGGTGTATTATGGGTTGTGAGAAGACAAAGCAGGTGTCCAGATTGGGTGAAGGAGGAGATGCTGCTGTTGGAAACTGGGCCCATTTTCATGGAGGATTGGGAACAAGTCCCAGGGACTTAGAAGTACAGACAGTTGACATCATCTTTGGCTGTTTGATAGACATTCTGGTGGGACACACAGATGACAGCTCTGTCTTCCTCTATCCAGGGCCACTCTTGGCACTGCGCAGGTCTGACCTCCAAGGGAATTAGCAGTGTGTGTGTCTGGAGTGGTCTGGGGATTAGGTCCCCAGAACAATGGGAGCTGAGATGCTTGGCTAGAGAAGAGAAGTGATTTGCTTTAGAGAATCTAGGGGTCATGTTGACACATTGGAAAGTCAATCACATGGAAGATGTAATTACCTAGAAAGAGGCAGGCAGCATCTCATTTGTGGAAAGGATAAGGTTCTACACCCTCTGCTCCCTTGGAAATGGGACAAACCACCTCAGGAGGAAGGGGATTTTAGTTCCTGAGTGCAGACAGTTGAGGTTCAATGAAGACAGAGGGATGTCCAACCTCTAAGCCCACAAGAGGACGCTGGTCAATCAGTGCCTTTGTCCTTCTCTTCAAGGGCTGTAGCCCTTCTAGCATTTTCCTTATGACTCTCTGGCTGCAAGACATGATTCATTTGCTTCCCAGAGAAATAGACTAGATCCACACTTGCCTTGTAGAATAGATCCATATCCGGAATTTAAAGGATATAAGAAAAAGTATAGCTGACTGGGTAGATTTAATAAAGAAGGAAGAGACAGAATGCGGTCAGGTTGCATCTGAAGAATCTTTAAATACTTGAAAAAAGTAATTTTGAATTTAAATGAAAGAATCATGCTGAAGGCTTAGAATAGGGAGTTTAGTACATTGAAGTGACTTCTCTAGGGAGCTTATGTGGTTCTAGCTTGCTACAGATTATATGTTTTACAGAGGTTTGGAGAGGATAACATGTGAATAGGGTTTGGGCATGACCAGACTCCAGTCCTGCCCTGGCTAGTTGTGTATTTTTGGGTGTTCCATGAGTAAGTGTCCACTTCTGCATGGTCCTCAGTACTTTCAAAGTTTCTTTCAGTTCAGACAGACTAGAACTCAAATTCTAAGGATTTAGCAATTCAGTCCAAAGTCCAATATAGCAATATTCAATCCAAAGTCCCATATAGCAATGGACATCAGGGTTGAGCCGGACACCTCAGGGGACTTCATAGGGTCAGTGCCCACCATTATACTGAGATAGCTCCAAGGAAGGGGAAGATGGTATGATTTCAAGTGGAGAAGAAAAAAATTCGTCATCTTCTGTCCTCTCAGGTAAGCATTGCAGAAACTTTTGTTCCTGCCAACTGTCTTCCAGTCAGACTGAGAACATTCCCATAGGACTTTGCAGAGGCTGCTGAGTCCATGTTCTACAAAGCAGGAACAGTTGCTAGTTAATTACACAGACAGAAGGTGAGGAGTGTTGCTATCCCTGGAGCTAACTCAGAAGGAGCTATGACTTCTGTGATTAGCTCCTGGCTGGATGTATGGATGAACTTTCCAAGTCCCAAGGACAAGGAGTCTATAGGGCTTGTCCATTCTGTTCTTCATTCCCCTAACTAACCTCAAGCCCTCAAGCTTGCTTTGTCTAACTGGCCCAGCTGAATGCTAGCTCTTAATTGGCAGAGAGGAACCCACTCCCTTACCTGGCTCAGCAAAAGAAACTACACACAGGCTGCAGCCCAACAGTGGCTGTGTGGCTCAGATCTTTCCCCTAGAAAAAGAGCCTAAATCTTAGAACAAATGCCTTTCCAAGAGTCAATACACAGCTGAAGAGCCCTTCAGATCAAAAGGCCTGAAGGACTCTGCAATATAGCTTACAAAATTTAAAAGCCAGCATGCTAAACACCCCTCCCTTTCCTACACCCCAGCACACTCTTTCCCTCTCATCCACATTGGCTTCAGAATATGTCTTAACACAGCACCCTACTGAGACAAGCTGCTGCATGAGACGACCTCTTGACTCTCACTGAACTAAAGCATTAGAGCCAATACTTTGGGTTAATGTATATGACGTATTTTCCCTGGCATCTGCACAGAATCAAGTATAAATATCATTTCCGCTGGTAGGCATTGGCATCAAGGATGACACAAAAAATGTGTGATGGTCCTATTGTCATAAGGCTTGTGCCAAAGTAAATTCACAAACAGTTCTGTAGAAACTGATGACAAAAATTGACTCATCATCACTTTTCTACTTAAATTCTAAAAGCAATTTGAAATCACACAGGGATTCATGTAAGTTTGGCTGACTATCAAATAGATGGCATACAGCATACACTTCTCAAGTACTTTTGAAGGAATGAAAGAAGAGTGAATGGAATTAAAACTCTTCCAAGTTTTTTCCACCATCACGAGTGCTCTTCCTCAGAAGAGTCATTAAAAAGCTTTTCCTAGTGAAAGCCAACCCTCTATAAACCACAGCATGTTGGTGATGAGATTTTCCTGTGGAAACATTCTATAAGTCTGCAAACCAAGTCTCTTTTTCTGAGAAGCACATCTGTCTTTTGCAATAAGGGTGCTGCAAACCTCCCACGGGGTGACAGTTACAGCTGCCTCTGTTCCTGTTGCCCCATGTGCCAAAGTACATGGGGGTGAGGTGCTAAAGGCTTAGCTTGGGTACAATGTGTTGGTCATTAACTTTATAAACTGACTTTCTCTTAGCTTTGGTGCGTACTCACTCACCATTCTTCCAACACGTTTTCCTTAATTGTGTTTATTTAATTTACTGTAAAATCAGTGTGTAGCTCCTAAAATGCTCTACAGGGTGGACAGTTGGTACGGAGTGAGCCTCAATATAAATAGACTGTCAACTGGAATGTGCGAACCAGTCTCCTTGGTGCACGCCCATATCTGTCTCATGAGTGCTTGCCATTTAATAAGCAGCCTTCACACATTCCTTAAGAAAGGGTTGCCAGTATGGTTTATTGTTGTCCCAGGGTACCAGGGACTCTTAGGGACCCTAGGTTTGTTGGCAGCCTTCTTTCTTTCCCTGCCAATCCTATCCTCCTACCTGGACTGCAAAGGTGGAAAGTGGGGGAGGCTGGTTGATGAACAGGAGTGGGGTAAAGGAGGAGGAACACTTTGTCTAAAGAGGACAAGCTATTAGGGGATTCTACGAGCCAGGGATGGACAGGGGACTAAGGAGCATGCAGTTCAATTTCTTCATTTCAATAAAGAAGAAATCAGACCCAGAGAGGCAGGAGGCTTGTCAAATTAGAGCTAAGTTTTAAGGAAATTAGCTGTAATCCAGGCTCCAAATATGTAATTCTCTACTCGTGCAATTGTCCTGTGCTGCCCCAGGAGGACCATGCATGTTAGTGTGTGGCTCCTCTGGGAGATCAACAGTCCCTCTGTGAAGACTAGGGGTATAAAAGGAAAGCTGCTGGTGAGAAGCTGGAAACACTGCCTGGGGCTTCCGAGTAAATGCCCTCTACCCTCCTCTTCTCTGGGTTCTGCATTCCTGCTGCAGTAGATGATTCTGTGCATTTCCAAAAATAATTTAAGAATATTTCATGCCAGTTGACTCTGGAAACAATTTTGGAGCAAACTATCATTTCTATTTTATAAATGAAGAAACTGAAGCTTGTGCAGAGATGGTGAGTATCTCACTCACAGTGACATGAGCTGCAGGTGGCCCTGGTGCTTGTGTCCTTGGAGTTCTGTTGCAAGCCATCCAGCTGGGCTGTCCTGGACCTGTGTCACTGAGAAAGCCTGTGGAGAAAGTCAGAGACAGCGCCTCAGTGACGGCAGGGACTCAAAGTCGTCATCTGTTGTTCTTACTCTAAAGCTTGATCTCATTTGGCCTTTTGCTAGTCTGAAGTACACCTCTTATTCTTTGGGGAGTTTTAGAGTACAAGAACTATATTGAATTCCTAAGAGTAATGGGGGATTTTATTTCATGTACTGAAAATAATAATCTTGTTATCATACTACCTTGGGTTTAAGCCCAGTCCTATCACTTGAAAGTTATGTGACCTAGGGAAATTTTCTGAGCCTTTCTGAGTCTCCATAGAGAGATGACCATGCAGGATTACTGTGGAGTGGTTTTGTGAGTAGCACCTGAGCAGGCAGACAAGAAAGCAGAAAGTGAGTAGAGTGAGAAGCTGAGCAACAGTGTGGGTTACACAGTGCTCTGAACCTAGACCGCTCTGCAGAGAGGCACTGAGTTGAGTGAGGGCACTGAGCCTTTGAAACCACATTTCAACCACATTTCAACCACTCGTTAGAAGTGGGCCTTGATCTTCTTTAAGAAGGTGCAGATCCAGAGAGCTCTGAGAGCTGAGAAATGAGTGATTTAGTCTTGAAGGGGCACTAGGGTGACGCAGGACAATGTCCAAGTACAGTGCTTTGCAGTATTGTCTTGGACTCAGGTTAGATGACTGGAGTGGCATGCGGTACAGAGGTCAGGGCAGAGAGTAGGCCCAGTGACGTTAGGCCTCTCATGGTCCCCTCTCCTCACCCACTTCTTGTTCTTGGCTAAAGAACCTCTGCCAATGCCATGGGCAGTCTCAGGAGTCAGAATCCCCTGAGATCTCGGGACCTCACTAGGGAGCTCAGGATAGAGGGAAGGAGCTTTACCAGGGAATCTGATTCCTCCCCACCAACAAAGCTGCCTGGCCGGCTAGCAGTGGGGACATGGGAGCGTGTGCGTGTCTGTGTAGATGTCCCTGCCAATTCGACACAAGCTTTTCAGGACAGAAATCATATCTGATATTTTCATTTCTCAGAGTTCGCTTTTGCTTTGTGCTGCAGGTCACAGCAGATATTCTGAACATGATTTAAACCTAACCATATGCAGAGGTTATCACTACCTGTGGAAGAGCACAACAGAGGACAGTGACGGTCACAGCTGACTCATGCCAGGTATCATTGAGGATTGAGCTTCCCCAACCTGAAAATCTGAAATCCAAAGTGCTGAAAACCCCAAAACTTTATGACACTACTGGTGGAAATTTCCACACCACAGAACTTTGTTGTGTGTATAAAATTATTTTAAAACGCAGTAGAAAATTACCTTCAGGCTATGTGTATAAACTGCATATGAAACACAAATGAGTTCTGTGTTTAAATTTGGGTCCCATCCTCAAGACAGCTCATGCATATTTAAATATTACAAATATATAAACATCCCAAATCCAAAAAACACTTCTGCTTCTGAGCATCACAGATAAAGGCTACTGAAACTGTGCATGTTTTTTTGTTTTTATTTTTTAATCCTGTGACCCCTTCATGGCAGCTCCTGTCCCCATCTACCTTACACAGATGAGAAGTCTGTGGCTCAGGTCTCGAGACCAAGAGGATCCAGCTGATGAGTGGCAGAGCAGGGACCTCACTTTGGAGTCTGTCTCTGGTGGTTACTAAGCTCATTCCTCATCTCTAATCTGAAGGTCCCACTTTTGAGGGAGAAGAAGGGAGACCTAGCTGTATCCTAGGGAAAAAGAAAAGCAGAATTAGGAAGTCAAAATGGCTTTCCAGCCCACACAGGGACTGTAGGGCATGGTGACCCCTTCTGCTCAATTGAAAGGGGCGGGGCTGTGGGATGGGGGACAGAGGAGAAAACTCAGACTGGAAGAAGTTTAGAAGTTGAAATGAGTTTTTGAAAAAGGTTGTGGATCCTCTTCCCCGGAGACTGTTACAAATAGGACAGCGCTGCCATCAGAGGCAATAATCAGTGGTTCGCTGCTCATCAGAAACCAGGGTGGGCTGATCAAGTATCAGCCAGGGTCAGCCCAGCTGTCCCACTTCGAGGAGACCTGTTTTGTGAAAACAAGTTTACGGACCAGGACAGCTGGGGATGGCTAATCATTCAATCTCCTTAAAGTCCTTTTAACAAATGAACCTCCCCAGAGTATTTAAAATTGGACTTGGTTCATTTACATCACATCTCAGAGCCTCACCTGCAACAAGAAGTTTTGTGTCCCTAAAAGTTTTTTTTTTTCCTGACAGTGGCTGAGAGCCCTGTGTCCTTGGGTGTCCCAGTTGTGTGAAATCTGTGACATCACATAGGTGTGCATCATGGGACGGGCAGCCTTCTTCACACCCCCAGTCCCAGCCTGAATCTTTTACCTGGAGATGTCTAATTTTTATGCTCAGCTTGTCCCAGTTCCCACCTCCAGGTCCATGGCTCTCCCATCTTTCCTTTCACCCTAGTCTGGGTCTTGATCATTTTTCTCTGGGGCTCACTTTGGGGTTTCTTCTGTATGCATCTCATATTGGCTGTTTGAGTTTGGTCTACTCCAGATTCTGCATAAAGCACTCCCTTTGGATAAGGAACCCGAGCACACTCATGTCAGTCCCTGGGATGCCCAGTGGCGTGTAAGAAAGTCTGCCCGAGATGTTCATACCTCAGCTCCCTGAACCCAGTCTCTGTAATTTACCCGAGTCTCAGCTGAAGCTGGGGAAGGTCCCTCTTGCCTGTGGGTGGCTTGGCCCTGCTTGCCTGAAGATGCTCAGTGCAAGATGACTGGTGCTGTGGCTGCTGTTGGATTTGTTTTTCACGCGCCTGCAGGCTCCCTTGAGGGCTGGATGGAGAGAGGGGAGAAGCCCATCCTGACCAGAGACACAGCAGACAGCCTCAGGGCAGTGCGATTGGTTCTGAGAGGTGTGAGTGCTGCTGGGGCTGCAGCTGCAGACTGCATGCACCTGGGACCTTGTTTGTTAAGGATCCCAGGAGAGCTCTGCTGGGAAATGTCTCTAGGTCAGAGGTCTAAGTGTCTATATAGACCCTGCAGCGAAGGCCTGACACCCCCAGGCCATTACCAGCACTCTTAAAATTCAGATAATCTTTCATCCAATGAAACTTTCTCTCTGATAACCAGGTTGCTTCCAGTTTCTTAGAGGACAGGATTAAAGTTAAAAAAAGGACTCAGAAGGCCAGATCTTTAGCATGGAAACAATATAAAAATCACCCCTAGAATTTCAAGATCAGTGACTCAGAGCAGCTGAGACCTTGTATACCAGAATGAAATGCACCAGTATATAACACTATTTCTGTATAATTAAACAATACATCTAAACTCTGGTTATACTCGCTCTTGTACTTACTCCCAAAGCTGACCTGAAAAAGCAGAGTGGATTAGGATATGTTTAAAAGATAGACTTCTGGGAAGGACTCTGGAGAAGGCTGTGAACATGTTCAAGGACTTCTGAGATTGGTGACACTGTTTCTTTACAACATCTAATTCAATCTCCCTTCTCGTTGATTCAGACAGATCACTTGAGCACTGCTCCTACATTTATCTGTTATGATTAAAGTCCATTGTTGTTTCACAAATAGAATGACTAGGAAAGGAAAGCAAAGAGAGAGGTGGAGAGAGGGGCGATGAGAAAAGAAAGACAAAGTGAAGGGAAACACAAATTTCTTTCAAGATTGAAAAGCTGATGCAATAAGCAAAATAGTTCAGGATTTTCAACTGCACCAGATCCTAGAAGAAAGAGACACAGAGGGCAGGAGGACAGAAGGTTCACTTGAGGAAATGAAGGGAGCAGGGGAGAAGTGGCGGAGGCTGACAGTTATCTGTGTCTGCGAAGCCCTAAGGCATTGCTCACTCAGGATGTTGACTGGGTAGAGCAGTGGTGGATAGCAGAAGGAATGAGGTATTTGTATATTCAGTGTTCATAATTGGAGATTATATGTTGTTGAAGATAAGGGTCAGGTATTAAGAGAGGCCATAGTGGTGATGGGAATAAGTTATTCTATTTTTATTATAAGATGGGTGTCATCTGATTTTATAACAACTGATTAATGAATTTTATTCATTCACTCATCACACATGAATTGAGTTCCCACTATGGTGTAGTTCTTGGGGCACAGTAGTGAGAGTAAACAGACTGGGTGCCTCCTCTCAGGGACTTGCAACCCCATGCAGGAAATAAGCAAGAATGAAATAATCACAGAAGTGCACGTACAGAAGTGAAGTCATCAGTATGATCTACAAGGAATAGATTTGGCCTGGTCCTTTATGCGATGAAGCTTCTCGAAGGAAATGATGCTTGAATTGAGTTCTGAAAGGGGACAGAAGGTACTGGGCTAAGACGTAAGACAGAGTGAGCAGAGCAGAGTGGGCAGCAGGTGCAGAGGCCACACAGTGGGAGGAGCAAGGTAAGGAGGACTCTCCAAGAAGAAGGAAGAAGGTCAGAGTGCAGGTCTTGGTGGGTGGGCCCCATGTGGGAGTTACAGATGAGGCACCTGAGGCTTCTGTTATTTGAACCATACCACACAAAGGAGCCAGAGCTGGAGTGAATCTTACAGCTTGGAAAAAAGTCCATGGCTCTCATTGATGTTTCCTTCAAAGCGTCTGTCTGAGAAAGACCACTTTATTATCCCTGATTAAAACATTAAAACCATTATGTATTGCTAATCAAGCATCTAGAATACATACACAACACCATGCTAAGTCTTCTACTAATAGAAGTGTTAACTATGAATGTCCATAATAACCACTCACATCCTTATTTAACTTCCTAACTTGCTTCTAGAGTATTTCCAGCTAGGGATAACTCGACAGCAAGAATAACCACTGCTATTCTAAGTTGAGAAGATCATCTGAAACCCCATGGGAAGATAATTTCGATGACCACAGCACAATGGGTTGTATGCAGTGCAAGTAACCCAAAGAAGCATTTTATTAGAGCCATGCTTGATGCATTTATGCCTTTACCAACCAGTTTTCTTAAAGTATGGTTTTCTGCCTGTCACTCAACAGCTCATGTTTGAGGGCTTTCTTTTGAACATTTGAACAGGGCTTTTGCTGTCTGCATGGGAGAAGGTGGTAGATGTGTAGGTTGTAGGTTTATATATATACATTTTTGAAAACTGGCACTTACCATAGGATATATAACTAATATTATGCATACCTCTAATTGACTTTGGCTTTCTGTACTAGGTCAAATGTCCATCTGCTTTGGCATAGATGATTCAGGATGATTCAGTGTGGTGACCTTCAAAGTCTCCTTTATCTGTAATGTACCTTACCTCCCTATGGCCTGTGCCAAAAGCCACTTCTCCATGCAACCTTAAATGCCCTCCAATTCCTTTCTCAGTCTTCCTACTCTTACCTGCACCATGCTGACTCCTTTCACCTCCATGAACCCTGAATGCATCACCTATCTGTCCCCTCATGGTTTTTTTGTGCAGAAATTTTCCTTCCCTGCTCAAATCCATCTCACAACTTTCACTCTTCACTTTCTTTTTGTTAACGTTTTGTCTTTCATCTTGGACAAAACCACTGATAATTGACAGAGTCACTTATTCTTTCTTGAGGGACTCCAGAGTAGATGTGGCCCAGATATCAAGTGGGGAATGGAGCTAGATGCTGGAATAAAAACTCTGGAAGCAAGCGGACCTAGGTTGAATCTTCATTCCACCAATCATGAGAGTATCGCCTTGGCAAGTTAGTGAAAATCTCTGAACCTCAGCTTGGTTAACTATGAAATGATGTGAAAGTCCCAGCATTACCCATTCTGTTGTTGCAAAGATAAAGTACATAAATTACCTGGCACATAGTAGGTGATAACACTTGTAACTCTTATTTGATTTTTAATAGGGCAGAATAAAATAGGAAAATCCTGAGGGTGAACTTAAAAGATCAGAATTTTGCTAAGTGCAAGGGGGGTGGTGGTTAGAGAGCCAGGAAGGAATGACACTAAATTTAAGAAGTGGGACAGATGATGAATAGATGAAGTTTGAGGGAAGATGGGAAGCTCTCACCCTGCTTGACTGACCACTGGCTTCCAGGGTCCTACTGTAGTGGTGGTCATGTTCTATTTAGGGGCAGGAAAACAGAGCTGTGATCAGGTAACCCCTCTGCATTTCTCTTATTCAGTCCTGACCCCTCCTCCACTAACCAGCCTGATGGACCTGTGTTCTTCCAACCAAGAGATTGCTTTATGTGTGACTCAGTTTCTCCATGAAACTGTTCTTATTTCAACTGAAATAAATTTGAGTCTGTGTCACTTTGAGTCATTAGGCTACCAGTCAGCTATTTTCATTTCTGAAGCTGAACTTCCACCTGGCTCATCCATAGCATTAATCCTGGCAAGTCTCAAGTTTCATGCTATAAAATTGTGATGGTTTTATTGACCAATTAACATAGGTTAATGATGATTGTTTTTATGAAAGTTGGCGGGTCACTTTCTGGACAGCAGGCAAAGCAATGTCATCGCAGTCCTAATCAGAGATCATAAAATGTTAGAGCTCGAAGGGTCTCAGAAGCCTTGTAGTCCTACCCTCTCAGTTAACGGACAAGGACACTGAGACCCAGAGAGGTAAACCTCTGGGTTAAAATTGCCAGCAAGAGAGTGACACACAGGGAAACACCCAGAAAGGCAGGCATTTCTTCCAAATAGCTCCCTTAAAAAAGCTCTGATTGCTTTCTCATACCTACAAAACTTAGGCCTTTCAAGTGCCAAGGGCAAAGATGACCCTGGGTGGGTTTTATAAGGAAATGAATATTTTAAAGCCTAGATATTCTCTAAGACTTTGATCAACCTTGACATTCTGTGGTGTTACAGGGTATGAGATATGTGGTACTGCATGTATAATGACTTGTTTAAATTCTCTCTCTCCTGGACAGAAACTTCTCATAACTAGTCCCTCTCTTAGTTGCTTTTCTGTCAATGAGACATAATCCTGGACACCCGTAATTTAAAGGAGGGGAGCTTCATTATTTCAATAATGGTTCACAGTTTCAGCCCATGATTATCTGGCTTTCTGATAGAAACAGATGTTATAGGGACACAGCGGAGGAATAGGCGCTCAATTTATGGCAGCCACGAAGCAGAGAGTGAAGGGAAGAGCCAGAGAGAGAGACAGCCCCTGCCAGGTCACACCCCTAGGGACCACCTCCAAGCGGGCCCACCTCCTAATAGCCTATTCCGCTTCTGAACTTATCAGTGGATGAGGATAGTGCCCCCATGATCCAGCCCCCCTCCTCACACAGGAGAATTTTAGGGGGCATTTTAAATCTAAACCAAAACAGCGTATGTTGCTTATCTTTATTTCCCCTGTAGCCTTACTTATCTAGCATGTGCTCCGTAAAAGATGTGATGACTGAATAAATGGATGAGACTTTTGAATTCTGTGAAAAGTAACCAGCTCCTTGACACAGAGGGCAAAGTGAATTTTAGAGCAGAGTACACTCTCATTTGGTTGGCAACATTTGAAGAAAGACCAAAGCTACAGTCAGAGGGAGAAGGCCTCATTTTGCATTGAAATAATGAGCTTCAACCTATCTAAGCTTTTTTTCTGGAAAAATGAAAATCTTTTCAAATCCTACTGGTACTTATTTAGCTCAAGAAAAGAGTCTCTAAAGACAAGCTGAGATGTGGAGCCACCTTGACTGGGAAAATCAGTTTTACAGATGAAGGCAAAGTCAAGAAAACATGGCTGACGGCCAGGCCACAGCTCTTGGAAGCTCTGGCAATAGTATCTGAGGCTTCCGGCCCAGCTTGCTGCCCTCCTTGGGCCTGGCTCATCTCTACATTCAGTGGCAAATTCTTATCCTGCCACAGAGAAATGGACATGGGAATCTGAGGTCTCCCACTTCTTTGAGGGAAGCAAAGCAATGTGAGGCACATTCCACCCTCCTCGCACTTCAGTAGTTATGAATACCCTCTGTACAGGGTTCCAGACCCAGGCCCTTCAGGCTATCACTGTGCATCTGCTATCTGGTGGCTGTGCCCCACCTGGACACCCCCATTGTAATAGAGCTGGAAGACCCTGGCTGCTGGTACCCCTGTTATGCCTGGCAACCTCCTGTTCTGAAATCTGGTTGCAGTGCTAACAGATTTCTTGAATTTTACTGGCTCTTGCTCAAGGTTGCTGATCGGAGCCATCTTAATCTTCCAAATGAGTCTGTGGCTGCTACTTCGCACCACAAGTGTACAGCCAGTGGTTTCCACACAGTGCTGGCTTCCACTCAGGGCACTGAGGAGGCAGGAGGCACTCTGACCCTCCCCAGAGCAGCAAGGGGAGACTGACTCTGCCTCCTTGTTCCTTGGATGTGACACACCCTGGCCGACTATGGAGAAAGGCCTCCCGCCTTGGTCATAGAGTGCTGCTCCCACTTGAGAGCACTTCCACAATCCCTTCTCCCTCCACTGCCTCTTCCTTCCTGCTTCTCTTCCTCCCTTTTCCCTCATCTCTCCTTTCTTCCTTTCTCTCTTCCCTTTCCTCCCTTCCTCAAATATTTATTTATTTATTCAGCAGCCGCTGAACACTAGGTATTAAACTGGGACAGGGTATTGTGGACAGAGAGAACACAAAATTTGGTAGAATCTGTCCCTTTTTCAGGAAAAATCTGCAGAGTCAAGTAGCAGAGAGAGAGAAAGCAAAGTTGTGCACAAGTGTAGCTGTCTGAATCTCCACAGAGAATACCCCTTGTGTTACAGGCAAAGCTGCACACAGCAGTGTGTTTCTATAGAAGAAGGCATTTAAATAAAGCTGGGCAACTAAGAAGCTGTCAAATGGGGGTATGGCTGTGTAGCTGGAAGGGTGGGCATGATCTGTATTCTCCATATCCAGCAACGTTCCTTCTGTTCTCTGATGTCTGCAGCCCTTCATCTCCTCCCCCTAGTGGCATCTACTTGGTTCTGGAGAGCTCTTCTCTTCTGGGAGGCAGATCTGGCTGCCACTCTTGCTAAGGGACTGCACTTCAGGACCATGACTCTGAGACTCACAGAGAACCAAGGTTCCAGTCCCCACAATTTAAAATGTAATGCAGACAGTGACATGGACCTCGGTCTTCAGGAGCCAGGTAAGTCGATATGCATTTTGAAAAGACTTTAAAATGTCAGCCATCAACGTTAAATCAACATAGAAACACAGTTTTTAAAAGGAGATGAAAGTACTTTGGGGACATAGTTTCCAATAGAGAACAGTACCTTTTGGGAGGATTTGGAAAACAGCCTTTCAATCCAGAGCCAATCAGACAGTTTTGTGAAGGAATTTTGGGCTTCAGAGCCTGACAGGAAGCCACAGCTTGAGCCAGAAGGTCAGGGTGGGAGGTTTCTTGGCCATGGAGAGCTCACCAGACTGAAGCTCCTTGAGGGCAAAATCCACATCCTAGATTCCCTGGTATCCCTGCAGTCTCATTCTGAGCCAGGCAAAGGCAGGAAGGTGGCTGAGAATGGGGATTATGAGAAGGCGCTGAGCACATGGGGCTGGGACAGAGCAGGGGCTGATGGCAGCCTGGCCAAGGACCTTGAGGAGGGAGGTGCTGCCCCCCGGGATTCGGAGTCCTGTCAGGTGGAGCTCATCCAAGGCATGGGCCACAGGAACCTAGCGTCGCCTCTGCCTGAGAGACAGGCTGTTACTTTGGGCAGCTTCCTTCACTTCACCCATGTTCCCTGCCTTCTCTAGGAATCCAAGGTGGCGACAAGGCCAGACTAGAGCAGGCTGAGTGGCTTGGAGGCAGGAGGACCTATGACTGTTGCTGAAAGAAGAGAGGATAAAGCTATGAACTAAATTGCTGGCATTGAGGCATTGAGAAAGGGAGAGAAGCTACTGTTAGGTAACTAATTTGTCAGGAGTTAGGACAAAAATCAGGAAAACAACAATACCGATAACCACTTAGTTGGTGTTTAATTTGTGCCCAGTACTATAGATACATTATCTGCCTTATAAAGTGGCCTGACTATTGAATCCATCTCCCATCTTATGGACAGAGAAGCTGAGCCTTAGGAGAGCAAAATGACTGTCTGAAGGGAACACTGTAAATAAGGGATAGAGCTGGAATTTGCAAGCTTGAGTTTTTACTCTCACCAGAGGCCTCAGCTACTGCTTTATTTTCTCTCCCCAAATTGAGTCACTCTTTTGGGGTTTTAAATGAATTTGTGCCATGGTGCTTCATGGGGCAAAGGGGGTGTCCTGCAGCCCTCAGGGTTCAGACCCTGGAATCACTGACTGTGTGCTTCCTGCAGGGCGAGCTGGAGGCCCAGCAGGGGAGCAGGGTCTGTCGTTAGAAGGAGGCAAAGAATAAGAGGCCTTCTCCCTGCTGAAGTGCTTTCACAGCTTTTGCCTTAATTGATTCTCATGACAGCCTTGGGAGCTTGGCATAGATTTTTCTTTTCTTTTTTTTTTTTTTTTGGGCAAATCCCCATTTTCCAGTTGAGAAACTTGAGGCCTGGAGAAGTAAAAAGAATTGCTTAGGGTCATCTTACTGGAACACGGCAGGAGTGGAGAAGCTGGTTCTTTTTTTCTACTCTTTGTCAGAAGAGTGCCAACTTGCTGGAGGGTCAGAAAGAAGGCAAATGGAGCATGTAGGGCTGGGGTCCTAAGAGCTGAGGTGGGAGAAATTCCCAGGGATGTGACCTTGTTCTTGAAGTCCTGACCAGGGTGAATGGCCCCTGGGAGAGCAACATAATTGTACACCCAGAGCCCAGAGGACAGTGTCAATGGCAAGCAGCCCAGGAATGAATGAGCCACCTGGACTGCAGCACCCTGTGGTGCCCTCTCTCCAGATCTGAAGTGGCAGCAGAAGGACCCTTTGCCATCCCTAACTTTCCTGCTGCCTTAAGTCAAAGGCTGTCCAAAAAGTCCTGCTGATGGGCAGGGTGTCTGCAAAAGAGGCAGAATGCTCTGGATCCAAATCTCAGCCTTACCACTTCCTGCTGCAAGGATTTTGTGTCTCTACAAAAACTACTTCTTTATAGTCATAGGTGCTACCTAGTGAATGCATATTCCTGATAGCAAAGGCGTTTTTGCTTACTTCATGAGCCCACCACATGCTAGTGCTGTGCTGAGAGCTGGGGGTAGCTCTGTGAGACACCAGCAGACAAGATCCCTGCCCTCCTACATTTGACAGTGGCACCAACATAACATCTCCACCCCCAGCATCATTTCCCTTCTCTGACCTGAAAAGGTGTCCACACTCTCCCCTGTAGAGTTGGGTTTCCTGCTATCTGCTGAGGAAGAGGAGGAAGATGAGGAGGAGGAGTTAAACCTGAACCTCAAGCCTGTTCTGAGCCATAGTTTCTGAGCAAGCTGGAGCCAGAGGTTGGCAGGGGTGGCACTAGGGCCCGAAGTGGAGAGTGGGCACCTTGGGACCCTCTTTATCAAGCTGTCCTTGCACCAGAAAGGCCAGAGAGCTTGACGGTGATGATCTCACTAGTGTTCAAAGCTTCCCGAGGGAGGCCGAGGGCACAGCAAAAAGCACTGGAGTGGGCTTGCCTTGACAGCTGCGGGATCCCGGTGTCTGGTTCAGGATCACAGGCTGCAGGGGTGGTGGGTGGCGGGCAAGGTGGTGTGGAAGGCCCAGCACCCCTGTCCAGGGCCCCAGGGCCAAGTTCACCCGCACAAACTCAACAGGGCTGCTTTTGCTGAGCCAATAGTCTGCATTGGCAGCCTGTAGCTGTTTTTCCATATGGTCGCCCCTTTCCTCACTCCCCAACTAGAAAATCAGGATCCCTAATGTCATTTGCTAAATGGGGAAACTGAGGCTCAGTGGAGTGAAGTGGCTTGGCCAAGGTCACACAGCTTCATCCTATCCGTTGGGGTACAGGTTCCCCCTGCATGTCCCCATCACCCAGCATGTGCAGGGGTCGGGGGCTGCAGGTGACTTCCAATCCAGGCTGGCTAACACTAGAAGGAACCAAGTGAGGACCCACCTGATCACAACCTGCCTCCTTCACCCCTCCAGCCTGGGAGGACAGGGGGCCAGCACTCCCCAGTACCTCAGAGCTCAGGAAGTTGGGGAAAGAAAAAGATGGGGAATCTCCGCCCACCATCCTTTCTGGGTGTTCACTCCTGTACCAGACGCCGCTTTTCCTCCTTTTAAACATCGCCTTTGGATTCCGTTTCTTCGGTCTCTATGGCTCCCCGCTGACTCTGGGCTGTTCCTCCCAGCGTTTTCCCTCGCTCTGTCAGTCCTTCTCTCCCTTTCCCTCTCACCTCCCCTTTCCCGCGCCCCCCTTCCCCTCCACCCTCGCCTTCTCTTTGTCTCGCCCGCCTTTCCCGCGAGCGCCCTCCCCGCGCGCGCGCTCCATCTGCGCCTCCAGCCCCATCCCGCGCCCCCCGCGCCGCCTCCCGGCCGCGGCTCCCCCTTCCCTCTCCGCTCTTGCTCTCCGTGATTTATTACTTGCCCTGCTGCTTCTGACAAACTATTTGTAGGAAAATGAGATTTGGTCCGCCCTGGATGGCTCCTCTGGGAGGCAGGCGTGGGGGTCGGGTGTCGGGGGCCCCGTGCGGTGCCCCCACCGGAGCCCACGGCGCTTACGGAGCTCTTTAAGATAAATGAGCAAAATTAAGAGACTCACTGGGGGAAGAAAACACTGGATGGCAGCGAGCGAGAGCGGATGGTACATGGTTTCCTCCCAGAAAGGCACCCACGTGCGCCCCACGGGGCCTCCCCCATCTGCCGCCGTCTCCAGGGAACTCCCTCCCCTCTAGAAGAACTTCCAGCCGGGGCGCGCTTCTTCCTTCTCCGGGCCTTGGCGCTGGTGTGGGCAGAGACCTCTAGCAAGGCTCAAGCAACAGATTGGGTGAAGCAGCAGGTCTCCGAGGTGGCCTGGGAGAGGGGCAGAGGGGGAGGAGAAGGGCGGGGCGGAGCAGCGGATGGGTGGGCAGTGAGATAGGCTGCGGGGGCACCGGCGTGGACTTGGGGGCAGCCGCAGGCCCATAGGGAGCCCAGGCTACCTCAGCCACACCCTGATCCCAGGGCACCGCAATAGGCTTGCTGTGCTGCTTCCCGACAGCCTAGGCCTCAGGCCCCACCTCAGAGGCTGCCTCAACTACTCTGCCCTCTTGGAGCAGAATCCTAGGGGTCTCAGGGGGGAGAGGTGGGTCTGTCTGGTTTCCATAAATTAGGGCCAGGTCCGCTGGCCTGAAGTATTCCTGAGAAGCAAGTGAATGCATGAGTAGGAGGATGTCTTGAAGCTCTAGGCTCTGTTGAGATGTGCAGCGGAACCAGTTTCTTCAGAGTATTTTACTTTTCTTATTTTGAAAAAGCAATGCACTTCTCTTTCTGACAAGCACTCAAACGGCAGAGATAAGTGCGAGTGCATGGAAGAAGATAGTGGGGTGCAGCTCCTTGGAGGAAGACTACCACAGGCCTCGCTCAGCAGGGGAGGCCCAGGTTCCAGCTCCAGCAGCAAAACCAAAACACAAGAAGGAAGGAAATAAGCAAACAAAACAAAACAAAAACAAACAAACAAACAAACAAGAAAACTCCTGCTATCCTATTGATATCTTGCTATCTGTCCTAAATTTCAAAACATTTATTTGAAAAGATTATATTACAGGGCTGGGGATTTAGCTCAGGGCCATAAGTGCCTGCCTGGAAAGCCCAAGGTCATGAGTTTGATTCCTAGTACCAAAAAAAAAAAAAAAAAAAAATTATATTACAAACACTTTTGACTTGACTTAGCTACTTGATGTTGTGTTATGAATGCTTTTTACAGCATATAAAATATTTGTTCTAAAACAATTTTAAGTAAATATGGTGCTTCATTGAATGTATTTATGTGTGTGATTATTTTTTAACAGGGCCTGTATTTTAATTCAGTTTCTAAACTTTTGCTTTTATAAACATATGCAAACTTTAGCATTCACTGAAGAGATCATCTTATTTTTAAAAATCATTATCAGTGATAAAACAGTGTATCTCGCCTCTCTTTAGCTTCCTGAGGATAAGCTGTGACTTACTTCTAACACCGTGGTTGAGAGTTCCCTGGGCCTTGTATGAATTTCCATCCTGGATCAACCCCACTAGAGTTTTGTAGGTTTTCATAGCTCTCCCAGATCTTCAAGAAAAGGCAATCTGAGAATGTTCTGGAAGAACAGAGGTGGCTAAAGTTTCTGTTGTCTTAAGAACCAAAGGCAATACGGTATTTGAAGATAAAGATTATGTAGTTTGAATCTTTGTAAGATATTTATAAATAAAATGTATGCTAAATTACAGTGGTAGGTGGAATTAACCTCCAATTGGCACTATGTATATTATGATACTAATTTCAAAGTGTATTAAATGTAAAACTTGAAAGTGGTGAAATCATACTAATGTCTCAATGTGAAAAGTGTATAGTATCATGAATGGAGGAAAAAATGGGGATATGAACTGTAAAGAGCACAGGGATAAAAAATCAAAATTTTGTGACCTTGCACAGGTGACTGGCGTATGTGATGTGTGTAGGGTCGCCTTCCTCCCTTGCAAAAGAAGATGTGTCAGTGACGTCAGTTTGGGGCATGTGGGTTTCTGGAAGCCTGGGTAGCAATTCAAAATACTTGGGTCATCTGGTTTTTGTGTGCTGCCATCAGCACGTTTGTTGTCAGCAAAAGAAAATGTGCAAACATTGTACTGAGATTTCCACTGACTTGACCCTTCCTGTCAAACTAGTCTTGAGTCTCTGGGAAAACTTAACACCACTTGTTCTAGACTTCAGCGCCCCGGTTTTTCTGAGCAACAATCTGAGACAAAAATGGAATGAGGAGGGATGGAAAGCCATGGACTATTTTCAACATTTTCTTACAATAAATCATCTTGGGCTAGCAAAATGTCATCTTTTTCTGCTTTGGGTTGACTTATACCCAACTATGGAAGTACTTACTATCTCAAATACATCACTCTGATTGACATTTTTTCTTGGCTTTTGATTACTAAACAGAACAGATCACCACTTGTTAAATAAACAGAGTCTATTTTTTCCTCATCATGTAAGAATTCATGGTTTGGCTAATAAAGGAATCTTTGATGGGACAAGTTTGGAAAGAAGAGTATGGCATTCAACTATAGCTCTCTTTACTGTCTAGCTACCTTTGAGGCAAAATCTGTCTAAACAAAATAGAACACTTCTGACCGTGAATTTGATAGTGTGGTAGGGATTTTCTAGGAAAATCCATCTAAATCTTTTTCTTGGCCCAGATCATGAAAGAGAGAGGTGGGATCTGTTGGAGTTGGTACAGGACCAAAGATATCTACTGATGACCGGAGAGGAGGCAGAGACATGAAAAAACTAGGACCTAAGCCAAAAAAAGATGATTCATAGCTGATTCAGCCTAGCAGACCCCCCCACTTCATTTTATTAGTGAGAAAAGATGTGGTGGTGGTGGTAGTAGGAGGGGGGAGAACAGAAATTAAAACACCATGATCCTTTTAATACAGCCCAAGATTTACTCTGCATAATCCAGTCATATTTTTGATAGGAAATTCATGGCTCCTCTGTCCCCAGTAACAGAACGGTGATCTTTATGGGGCCAGTGTGAGGAGCTGGCGGGCACAGCCCCCATCCCATTAAACTGTCTCAGTGAAGAGGCAATTTGTTTGATATTAAGAGTTATAAAAATATCAGCGCAGCGCGGTGATGCCGGGGATATTGCACAAGCCAATCTGAATTTTAATGCAGTGTGAGCAATAAGCACCGCGGTCGCCCAGCTCGGGCCACGCTCCCTCTGTGCAAATATTTGAAGAGCAAAAAAGCAGGAGCTTTGGGAGTCTTGCTCTTCTCTACTGGGCCTCTCCCAGGCTCATGTCTTATCAGATGTGTGGGAACTGGCAAGGATTTTTGGGTGCCTGGGATGGGGATTCTGGGGGAGCCCAGCCCAGCCGGAAGAGCCAGCAGCATCCTTGGCATTGAGAAGGCAGGGTGAAAGTCAGGGTCATGAGGATCAGTTCCTCTCGTGCCCCTCACTCATGCAAGCAACAATTCCAGTGCTGCCAAGACTGAGCCCTTCTGCCCACCAGCGTCTCAGGATTTCCTGACACAGCATCCTTAGTTTCTTCATGCAACCGAATTTCACTGTCCAAATACTGCCTGCCCCCATGATCCTCCAATCCATCCTAAAATGCCCTTCTTACCTTCTTAGCAAGCCTCCTCACACCCGTATCTTTATCTCACTCTGTTGGCCCATAGGTGCATACTCCGACCTCTCCCCCAGTCTCCTCCCCTCAGTCTCCTCATTATTTCCATTTACTGTCATTCCTCTCCCTTCACCTCCCAGTCACCTCTTCCCAGCCTCTTCTCCCATAAATATCCATTCGGCCTTACAGATACATCTTCCTGAAACATGCTAACTAATTAATTTCACTTCCACAGGGAGCCTACTCTGTGTCAGGCAGAGGGGCTGAAGGAGACACAGACACGGTGGGCCCTGCTCTCCAGGGACTCTTGGTCAGAGGGGAATGTGGGGTGCATGCCTTGGACGTGTTGGGGAGCGGGAACAGTGAGAGGCAGAGAGACATGAGATCCCAGAGAGGGGCCCAGCAAGGCAGTAGAAGGTCTAAGGAGGAGGAATGGACGTGACTGAGGGGACCACGACTGTGTCTGGCAGGGTCACTCATGACTGGCAGAATACATCATGGCAGAGTGGCCAAAGGCTGGGCCTCCAGGGAGGAGTACAATGGCCAGGAAGCAGTTGGTGAACTGCCTGGAAAAAAATTTATTTCACAGCAAAGGAAGGCGTGATGAGGAGTGTCCTTGGGGACTCCTTAAGAGACAGTGAGTCATCCAGCTTGGCTGAGGAGGCTCAGAGGAGTTCAGGGCTTGTTATACCCAAGTTAATGAAAAGTTAGTTGGAGCAAGTGCCCGGTCTGTCTGATTCCCAGCTCAGGACACTTTTCATGACCTCACAGCAGTCATTCTCTAAGTGTTGTATGGGACCTCTGGGCTTCCCGAGACCTTTTCAGGGGCTGACACTGTTTCAAAGTCACTACCCTTTGTTTTTTCCTTCACCTGCCTGTGCAGTGGGAGTTTCTCCCGTGTTCTGAAAGATCTTCAAAACCCAACAAACCTGCATTTTCTGAGTAAACAATGCATAGTTTACAAATCATTTTAAAGAGAACACAAAAACTTTATTGATGTGGTGTCAGATTTTACATTGCCAATAGACTTTTGCAAACTGCCATCTGTTGAGTTTTGAGGGGTTTTAAGAGAAGTATGTCCATGGTTATCTAAAAAGATGATTCTTATAAATCCCTTTTGTAAATACATAGCTGTTTGAGGCCTGATTTTGTTCAATGAACTTGGACCAAACCAACATATCACAGCACTAAATGAAGAAGTAGATATTAGAATCCAGCTATGTTACCCTAAGCCAGACCATGCAGATGTAAATTATAATGATATTCAGTAATCTTTGAAAATATAGAACTGGAGATTTAGCTCATTGGCACAGCCCTTACCTGACAAACGTGAGGTTCTGAATTTGATTCCTGGTACCTCTTCACCTCCACCAAAAAAGAAAATAGTCATTTTTTGTGAAAAATGTTATTTACATTAACATGAATGAATTTATTATTATTAATGATTTGTATATTCTTAAATGTTTGTTTTTTATTTTTTATTGTTATTTTTGTTATATAAAATATTTTTTGTTTTTATATATGACAACTATTAATAGTTATAACCCACATAAACCAATGTTCTTGGGAAGAATTTTTCTAAATAAGTTTTTCAGACTATAGAAATGTCATGTGATCAAATTTTTGGGAACTAGTGGGTGACAGTTTCTAAAAGGTTACTAGTTGTAAGTCTATTGGATGGATTTGGTTTAGCTTAGAAATGACAATTCTCTCTCTCTCTCTCTCTCTCTCTCTCTCTCTCTCTCTCTTTTCTCTATTTCTCTTTGCTTCTTGTTTGCTCCTTCTCTCCTACTTGCCTTCTCCCTTTTTCCTTTTGCTCTTGTTCTCACAATACCTGTGCTCTCCCATTACAGCAGTTCCATCCTCAAACGCCTTTACCTGGAAATTTCCTTCCTCCTCGCCACCCAACTTCCCAGACACAGCACCTCCCTGAACAGTGCTTCTTTTCCACTCCAGAGTCCAGAACTACACTGTGTAAACCCCTCAAGCTCCCTCTTCGCCTGGCTCTGATCTCCTTACCCCATGGCTCCCTCGCTAATCCCTCCTAGTTCTCCTGTGGACACATTCCCTAACTCTCTAGAATGGGTGGAAGCTGTACACACTCTTCACTTCTCCTCAGTAGCTTCTTCTCTAAGTCTGTGTTTGCTGCTGGTGAGAGGCATTCAAGTTTGTGCTGAGAACCATCTTTATTGTTTCTGGGAGCACAAAAGACTTTTCCTCAACTTCAAGCCTATCCCTGGTCTAACCTCTGGAAAAGAGGAGGAATGTTATAGCAAAAGTGGAGGGAGTACAGTTTGGAGAAAGGCAGGACAGGGTCAAAGCCCAGCTCTGTCACAGATTAGCAGGTGGTTTTCACTGAGTCCTTCTACCTCCTTGAAATTGAGGTCCTATTTTATAAATTAGATGACAGAGTTCTTAGGATGATTCTCTCAGAGAACACATATATGGTAGAGGAGTAATGCTCATAAAGATCTGCTGTTGTCAGAAAGAAATATGGTGGTAATCAGGGGCTGTGGGTATTTACAAACTAGTTAATTATTTGCCTAGTTAATTGAAATTAAAATAAGCTAACCTAGATTACTTGTTCTCAAACTTTTACATACAGCAAAATCACTAGGGAGGTTTGTTGACTCTGAAAACCTTCAGAAATCTGGTTCTGTACTCATTATGTATGGAGTCTGCACACGTATCAGTTTAAGGACCACAGATACACACAAAACAATGTCTACAGGCAATGGAATTTTCCCAATCCTTACATTTTTGTACCATTCTACAAGATTGCCCAGTCCTCAAGGACCTGTTCAGTTGTGTTGGGCAGTAGTTACCAGTGTCTCGCAAGTTGTTTGTGCATTATACCCATCGAATGGCCCAGAGCTTTGCCTAGTTAGCATCCGTACTAACCCTGCAACACTCTGTCTCTCAGTTTAGCACAACCTGGCATGCAGGGGACTCAAGAGACCACAGGCATATTATTTAAGATAATATGCAAGAGATCTGTGTCTTTTGCTTTTAAAGTGAAGGATAGCCCTATTTTGTGAGACTGTTGTGAGAATTATGTGGGTTTCTACATATGGGTATGTGTCTTCTACAAATTATACTTTTAATTATTTTCCTTTGGAAAAGTCCATTAACCTCTCCATGAAAAGGGTCATTGTTCTCCGGGGCTTCCACTCATTCTATTCTAACTCCCTGCCATTCTGAGGGTAGTACTGGCTCAGACTGCACTGAGTAGACACCAGTGTCTGACTTTCTGCCCCTTCCCCTTCCTTCCATCCAGTCCTGACCAAGTGGCACCCCTGCCCCAGCACTAACTGTGCTTAGTGCTTTGGGAGATCTTGACTTTGTTTTTTCTTTTCTCTCTCCTTAATCCTTTGTACTTGCTCCATGTACTTTGAGCTGGAAGATTCCTTATATAATCTAAATTCTCTTTCACCTCACCTCACCATGTGGGAGTAAAATCAGGTCACAGGGTTCTGTGCACTTGGCTCTTGGGACAGGAAAGATTATATTTGGGAGCTTGTAGCTGTCATCATCTCTCTCCTCCACTCTGTCCCTACTTCATGGCTTCTCCCATTCATCTTAGGAGTTGCCTGGAGGTGTCACAATGCTTTCATGAATCTCTTTGTTCTCTTCATCTGCTGGTTCCACTTCTTTCTTAACTGTGTTTACTCCATCACTCTGTTTGAGCTGCATCTCTCAGGGTGGTCACTGCCACATTCTGGGTGACCATTTGCTAAGCACCTAAAAATAGGCAGGAAAAGTTTCCTGTCTTCCTGTGTGACTTCTTCACAGGGTTTGAAAACAGATTTCCTGATCAGAAACTGTTATAGCTGTTTCAGGCTTAGAAATCCATGACCTCTTCTCTGCAGAGGGACTTCTAGATCACTAAGACTGACTGAACTCAAGTAGTGTCATTCTTTACAGAGTAATTTTTGTCCACTGCTCAGGTCCCATCCAGACTGATTCATAGTGGTGGGTCACGGGTAGCACTTTAAAGTTTCTCACTGCATGTTGACCTCTGTAAAGACCTTGTCAATGTCAGCAGTCATGTCTGTGTATGTTCAAGCCCCACATTGTTTTCCAGGAACCATCTTTGTTTTGCATAAGTCAACCAGCACAAATAGACCCTGGAGGGTGTCAGATGCAGGGAGCCCAGAGTTTACATACAGTTGTGCCAGTAACCATGGAAAGGTGTGCGAACTCCTCCCCAGCACTTCACACAAGAAGCCCTTTTGGGTAGAATTAAATTAGAGCCTAATCTACTGGTAAGAATAATGACCTGCTTTGCTCATATTTTGTTTTTTTCTTTTCTATTCACATGGAAGATGGCGCCCTATGGTAAACGTTGTAGGAGGTAAGGCACTTGAAGTGCCTTCTGCAGAGGGTGAAGGAGTAAGCTGGGAGCACAGAAGTAGGGCAGTGGTCAGGAGGAGCCAGGACTGTTAGCTCCTGCAGGTAGACTGCTTACTAGCAGACTGGACCATGTACTGTCATGATGTGCTGATGAGTCCAGTTGTATGGATTCTGCATAGATCAGGAGAAAGAGTGATGCTGTGGAGGTAGGGCAGGGGAAACTTTCCAGGTTGCCTTAGGAACTGAATACACTTGCATTCAGTCCTCCGAATGACTGCTTTAACGATATGGGGTGAGACACGGCAGAGGAGCCCTCTCCTCAAAAAGAAGTGAATGCAGGATCATGCATCCTTCCCATCATCCCTCATCTCATGCTGAGGGAGTGCTCCTTATGATGGTGCAGACAGCGCACATCCACTTTAGAGCCCATCTTGCAAGGGTGCCAACAGTAGCTGCACCAATGTTCATGTAAAGCATGAAAGGAGATGTTCAGGGGTCCCTGCATAGAGAAAAGAAGCCTGGGTCAGAGAGTACTTGGGCTGGGAAACCCTGCTGAGAAAGAACAGACAGGATTCATAGAGGGAGTAAACGCCAAGAAAAGAGAAAAATGAAGAGCGATGACTGTGCGGTCCCAAGGCTAATTGGGCTGCCAGTAATAACTGAGAAGCTGGGAAGGGGCTCTGGTTAGGAAGGAAAGATAACAAGTTCTGTTTTGGATGAGTTTCACTGCAGAGGTTGGAAGGTCAACCAAATAGAGATCTTCCATTGACAGTGAGAAATATGGGCTGGGCCGGGGCAAGGGTCAGGGACCCAGACAAACTGAGCAGCCATTGGATAATAGAAACAACGCTGGGCTAGGGAGGTCCATCCTTTGCCTATCTCAGAGATACTGAGTGCCTACTGCGTACCAAGCATGCCTCCGACACCTGGGGGCACTGTGAGGAATCACGCAGAGATGGCACATTGAGCATTTCATGTAGATGATGAGACTAAGTGTCCCCAAGACACAAATGGGACCAGTGGAAGGAGAGTGCATTGAGGGAGAGGCTAGCCTGGGTTGCAGGAGAACAGGAGAGAAATGAAGAGGGTGATGGATCAGTTAGGGTCTGAGTGGACCTGCATGTAACAGAAAGACCGAACAGAGCAAAGGTCTATAAACCTCTCACAAAGCAATTTATGTGGAGGTGATAGCCCCTGTACTTTGACACTGATGCAGAGACTTCAGCAAGTTAACAGGGACTGAAGCCACCTTTCCCCATAGCTGCACACACCTGCCTGCCTTGTGTGATCTGAGAGTCAACCACATTCTCACTGCTTCCCAGCAGTGAGAAAGAAAACTGTCTTTCTTTTTTCTCTGGTTTATGGTTGTGTCTTCTGCAGTGTGCTCCAGGGAGCTCTAAGGGACTGTGGTCTAAGGGAGCTCCAAGGGAGCTCTAAGGGACTGTGTAGATATCTCAGAGGAGGCTGTGGGGAATGACGCTGGGCAGGTCAAAGGGGCTGAATCTCAGCATGGTTGGCCACATTGGAAACAGAGCACTTACGTTCTTTTTTCTTTGTTTTTGTTTTGCAGTGCTGGGAGTGGAACCCAGGGGCCTGCCCATACTAGGCAGGCATTCTACCATAAACTGCATTTCCAGGAATATTTCACCACTGAGCTACATCCCTAGCAGTGTTGGTACATATTGTGTATTATTTTATGCAGTTTAATCATCAATTGTTCCCTCTCAGAAGAGCCCCTTAAGAGGATGAGAAGCAAGTTACTCAAATTTTCTGCAGTGAGTAGAGATTCACTTGCTAAGACCATGGCTGCTGGAGGAGTGGTCTACTGAGCCACCCTTCAGGCTGGTGTGTGTGTGTGTGTGTGTGTGTGTGTGTCTGTGCATGTGACACATGTGTCCCCAACCTGTGTGCTTTCACCTGTGTACCCTCAGTGACCTGAATCCTTCTCTTTCTAAAGATCACTGCATTCTGTCATCACAGGGCATTCTCTGCCCATTCTGAACCTGGGATCTTCTCTCAGATTCTGGTTTGAAAGCATAACGCCATGTCGTCCTCATTAGGACTTGCAGATGTGGGTGTTTGAAGTGGGGAAAGAAGGGACATTAGAGGAGGCACAGATGCCAATTCATGGTCTCAGAGAGAAACCTTGCTTGGAAGAATTACAGTCATATGAGCATATACAACCCTGTGTCTTTATTTTTATTTTATTAAATAAAATTCAAGTTTTACACCAAAGTAATGGTAACAATACTTAATAACTCTGTATCATGATCTTAAAAGTAGTTAAATCTTAAAAGTAGTTACTCAAGATATAAGATGTAGACAAAGAAGAAGCAAACAGATAACAGCACAAAACTTTCTTTTCAATGAATTAAGTATGGAGATTCCTCGAAAAACCAAAAATAAAAATTCCATTTAACCCAGCTGTCCCTTTGCTAGGTATCAACCCAAAAGGTATTACAGGGATACTTGCATACCAATATTTATATTTATAGCAGCACAATTTATATCAGCCAGGCCTTGGAAACAACATGAGTCCATCAGCAGATGAGTGGATAAGGAGAATGTGGTATTTATACACAGCAGAGTACTTCACTGCCATAAGGAAAGATAAACTTGAAGCATTCATAGGCAAATGGACATTATTTAGAGCCCAATGTTAAGTGAAATAAGTCTGACACCCAACCTTCAATATTGCATGGTTTTTCTTCTATAAGAAATTCAAAAAACATATATACAAATAAAGAGCATTGACAAATAGGAAGGAGGGAGAAGTTCAAATAATTCCACAGTTTACCTACTCTGTTGCCATTCTCCTTATTGGTGCAATCACTTTCCATGAGCTGGGCTGGACCCTCGTGTTTGGAGAAGGTGTAAACCATGTGCTTAGCACGGTCCTAGGGATTTCCTGTGATCATTCCACCTGCTTACCGACCTGCGAGGCACCCAGTTTACGCTCATTTCATAGATGAGGAAACGTTGCTCTGTTTCTAGATTAAGGCTGCTGTGAAAGCCAATGCAGAGTGCAGAAAAAAAACATACCAAAAAAAAAAAGAAAGAAAGAAGAAAGAAGAAAGAAAGAAAGAAAGAAAGAAAGAAAGAAAGAAAGACACATACAAACCAAGAGAAGCTGTCCACATGCCTGGGTTGTCACCAGTGACTAACTTTCCATTTGAGCCATTGGACAATTTAGTACCCAGGGGAATTTGTTCTCCCTCTTTCTGCCCTTTGCTTTTTGACCAGGAGAATGAACTGGGAAGAGGGGGTGATGTGAGAAGGTCTGGTAGATTTCTTCATGGCAGAGGGGTGAGATACAAGGGCTGTGTCTTAGTTACTCTTCTACCGTTGCTGAGACGAAATACCTGACAGTATTTTGTTCACAGTTTGTAGAGGTTTCAGTCCTGAACCAGCCTGGCTGCAAGGCAGGGTAGTGTAGCAGACAAGACTCACAGAGGAGAAACACTGATGGCTGGTGGAAGGTAGCAAAGCAAGGGAGGGGGACTTTAGCAGCTTTTATCTGCCCCTGTTACACTCTCTCTAAGGTACCAGGATTAGACTGTTGCCAAACCAATCAGTGGACTGATTCAGTTCTCACACACCCTTTATCCCAGCGTCACACACTCTAAATTCAGGCACCTCTGAAAAAGTCCCACCTAAAACCACATGAGGGTTTGAGGATTGAGACATAAGTCATAACATGCTGTTTTAGATGCCTGCAGAGAAGCAGTCCAGAAAAATAGCCAGATTTGGGTTTGCATTGTAGATGTACTCTGTGGTCTTTTGTTATCCAATGTATTCTAGCCTTTGTTTTTTTTCTGTATAATGGGATTCATTATTGGATCTATCTCATGAGGTTGTGATGAGGGATAAATAAGTGAGTACATATAAAAAATTTGCAGTGTCTGTCACAGGAAAGACTCAGGGACTGTTTGTCTTGAGTACTATGGTTTATAAATGGGGAAACAGGTGTATTTTTCCAAATCCCAACCCAAGTGAAGGATTTGTTAGCAGACTTTGAACTGACAGTCACTGAGTTCAGATTCCCTCTCCTGCTGGGACCCAGCTCACTGGAGCGCTTCTATCATTTTCAGGAGTCTGGGAAATGCCTTTGTCCTAGGGCAGAGTGAGTCTTCAAGGCCTGAGGGGGTGATTGGAGTCCTGTTCCCTCCTGGGTCTCATTTCCCTGTCTGGCCAGGTTTATTCAATGCCTCACTTTTCTCAGTGCACCTGCTGGCCATCTCTCTGCACACTCCCAGTGAGCAGGGCATGTTTCTCTTCCTAAGAGAATGACAGTGGGGTATAATTCAATCCTTTATGGTGAAATTTCCCTTATGTTGTCACAGCCACAATGTAAGATGTTAGTAAGTAGGGTTTTTTTTGCAATCTTTAATTTTGGAAACAAAATCACAGTACTTTTTATTTTGAAAAAAAATTATTTTTGTAGCATGTAATTATTGCATTCATTGTTAGGAATTGGTACATGCGCTGCCTTAAAGGAAGGTAGCATAAATGAGCTGGATGATGTAACCAGAGCAATAAGATCCCATGGATCTGAGGCAGTGTTCCCTTGGGCTGAGACCAGTCCCAGTGTGGAGACTGCCCTGGGGCACTGAGATGAGCCACTAACCTGACCTGAGTCTAGTACTAGGAAGGAAGTATGTGATGGGAGGTGTGGGGGGATTTTTGCCTGGTCGCAGAGCTCCCACCAGTTTGATCGTGGCACTAGCCCCACGGGCCAGGCTGGAGGCACTGGTGACTCGACCATTAGGGGGAGCGATGCTGAGCAGAGGAAACACAGACAATCAGAGGGGCAGATCATGTCTGGTCTTCACTTTCACCTGGGGTCAGTATATATTTTTTTTAAAGGCAGTGGACCTGGAAATAGAGATGAGGAGGATTATGAAGATGAAAAGAGAGAGAAATCAGGCAATCAGATATAGAGCAACGTGTTAAGGAGTAAAACCCAGTGATAAGATTTAATGGTTAAATCAAGAGATCTAGAAAACAGCACAAGACAAAGAAATGTAGACCATGCCTATTCATACTGAATATCTATAATCATAGGGGTCTTTTGAAATAACTTTCCTTCCCTTTTTGATGCAAAGGACCCTGTAAGAGAATTCGTTCTCACATCCTTAAGGCAAGCCTTGAGCTCTGCCTCTCCTCCCATCATCCACCCCTGGTTCAACCCCTCCCCTCCCCAACTCTCAGGGCCAGTGCCAGGGCTCCCAGATAGCACCTCTCATCTTCATGGGGTGCATAATTCACACATAGACTAAACTCAAAGAGCACTTGGGTAGGCGGCTGTGATTTGATCCAATGTATTAACATTTGCCTCTTTTATTTTCTCTTCTAACCTGACTGATCACGCTATGCTATATTTAAACAAATGTAGCAAGGTAAAGCAACAATCTCCATAGACAGTATATTCTCAGTATATTGAGTCTCCTTGGTCTCTGGGTTCAGATGAAGGCACCTGAATTGTGAATTCAAGCTTTGCTATCTTTGAGCTTCTGTCTGCTTATCAGTTTCTTAGTGTGCTCTCTCCAGACATTCTTGGACTACCCAGGAGGTGGATGCTGGAGGATTTTAGTCTAGGCTAACATTTGGTGCTGGCTTCTGTTGTTTTGGGCTGTCACTTCCTCTGCTGACTAAGAGACTTTACTCTTCATGCTGCTACCAGGAATTCTGCCCTCTGAAACAAGTGCCGGCTGGCTTGACAACTGACTTCAGAAACAAGTTTATTGTACCCGCTGTGTCCTATTGGAGGGGCTCTCAAACAAGGCTTGCCTGTACCTCAGTTAGTACAAATTTAGTAACAAACAAACAAACAAACAAACACCTCTTCCCATTTACAAATGCATGGACTAATTACTCTCTTTGTATCTTCAGGATAACTGAGTTGGGATAAGTCTGTAATGGAACCCAAATCCTGCACCTAGAACCACTGTGACCTGCAAACCTCTTCCCTGCTGCTGAGTGTGGTTCACTTTGAAAGATTTTCTTCCTTATGGTGAATTAGTCTACAGCTTCCTGTCATTATTTGCTGCAAATGGACTTCTATGAGGAAGCACCAAGTAATGTGTCAGCCAAATCTGTTTATATGCAAACTCCAGCAGATGCAACTCATGATCCTGCTGGGAGGCATTGAGGTTCTGCCATAGTCCAGGATGCAAATAGATGTTTGAGACAGAGGTGTTATCTAGGTCTGTCTACCAGACTATATTTTGGGTTCTTGTCTGGTCCAGCTAGGACACCTTATTATTCCATTTACCAGTATTTACGAGACAGGGAGCTGAAGTCTGCTGAGAACTGAAACTAGAGACAGTTTTATTGAACATGTCCTGATGCTATCATGAATTCTAGGACCACTCTCCTACTCTAAAGACTAAATAAATCACATTTCCAGGACAAGGCACGCTCCCAAATTCCTGTCCTATGTTATTTGATCGTCAAAGATCTTCAGTATTCTTGGAAATTGTTACCTTGCTTTGTTTTATGCAACAGGAATGACAGACATATAGGAGAGAGAGATTTGCCTTAATATCCACAGATTATGGTGCGTGGTAACTGCCACCATGTATGAGTCTGCTTAGAGCAGAGTGAAAGTTCCAGAGAGAAGCAGAGATTCCTTTCTTTCAGACCCATGGAGATCGCAAAGCCTTCTTCTTGGTCACATTACCGGTGGGTCACGCAGTAAGGTGTGCTTCATGGGATCTCCTCAGACCAATAACAGCCCCCACTTTCCTGGCATTTCTTCTCTTTTCTTTCCTTACTTTCCCTCCTTTTCTCCTTTTCTTTCTTTCTCTTTCCTCTCTGTTTCTTTCCTTCCCTATTCATTACTTACTCTAGGCCTCACACCCCGCTGGGATCAAAGAGATGAGGGATGGATAAGATACTGTCCTTGCCATTGAAGGGCAAGCACATCACACAGTGGAAGGCAGATGTGTACACAATTAGCTACAATAAAATATGGTGAGCGATATAATGGAGATCGGCCCAAAGTGTCATGGGAGTGCAGAGGAGGCAGTGAAGGAGCTGCCTTAGAAGTCATCAGGAAGAGCTCCACCGAGAAGGTGATTTCTGAGTCACCTTTGAAGAGCGAATAGGAATTTTCCAGGTGAACAAAGATGGGAAGGGCATTCCAGGCAGGGCAATAGCGGGCACAGAACATGGCATGGAGTCTGCTTTGGCCAGAGTATAGAGCGAGGTTCACAGGGGTATTTTGAAAGGTAACCTAGGACTGAGACTGGATGGACTATGAGTGCCATGATTAGGTGTGAACATTTTGTTTATGATGGAGACCTGTCTGCAGAATCACTCTTTGGGCAACATTTCTTTGCTGGCAAGGCTAGCAAAGAAATGATACTGAATTTGTGTTGTGCAACTGTGTATGCATAGTGTTTAATCAACCAACTGATTACTTTTTTGTTTCAGTTAATGACCAATGTGTACACCAGGGCCTGTGTTAGTTACAGTGATACTGTAACACAGGCATCATAATTCGTGTAATGAGGAGTTCAGAGTCACTCACACTTAGAGAAAGCTGATGTTGGAAGGAGGGAGCAGTGCAACACTGTGCCTTTGAAAGACTGTGAGTTAAGGTAGGAGAGAGCAGAGAAGCCTGATAGGACCTTTAGGGGGAGGGCTCTGAGGAGTCAGTGAGAAGCTGTCCTCCACAGGGAAGGTTCACGAGGAGTCTTGCACTGAGCACATGCGGAATCTGGCCTGCCTAGACATGCATGGATACACTGAGAAAGAAGATCAGAGCAGAGGTGAGGTCAGAGGCAGAGGGCCTTGAAGTCAGGTGCAGCATCACAAGACCCCGAAGTGGGAAGGAACTTTAAAGCTCTCCGAGAAAAGCTCACCCTGCCTCATCAGCCCTATATGAGAGTGTCTTCTACAATATCCATACACATGATCATCAATTTTTATTGGAACACAGAGATGGCATCAGTCATTTTTCTGTGCGATGTCTCGGCCTGTTGGAAGTTTCTGGTAGGATCTAGCTTATGCTTTTTTTGTGTGACTCTCGGTTCTGGATGGATTTCACCATGTCAATCATCATTTCTCCCCTTCTACTGCCAAACCACACTTCCAATTTTCAAATTAAGTTTTGCAAATATTTAACTTCTTTTTTTTCATTCCAGATTGGAAACTTTCAATCTCTTCAGTGACTGAAGGAGGCTGTTGGCCTTGGGTTTCCTTCTAACAGTGGCTGCTGTTTGAAGACACTGCCCGGGGGCTCAGTTCTCCTTTGAAGTGGGATCTGCTCAAGGTCATGCAGTCTGGACACAGTTCAGTAGATGAGGACCAGCCGCAGTGAAATGACCTGTCGGCAGTAGTCTCTTGGGAAAAGGAAGCAGGTCTCAGAGTTCAGGATAGATTGTGACCGTTAGACATGAGGCAATGAAAGTTGGAGGCTTGCTGGCGAGGGTCCAGGACTTAGATCTAGATCAGAGGGACTTTTCTACTCAGCAGTGAGTAGAAAAGAATGAGACCAGGAGCCATGTCAACACTTTGATGAAGGAGAAAGACAGTGATGAGTCTAAATTTTCTGATCTGAGAACCTGAAAAAAATGACAATTGCATGGGCAGAAATAAGGTGACGGGGAAAGGCAGCTGACTGTAGGGCATGAGGCTGAATTTGTCTCAAAGCAGGGCACTGGCACTGTGGTGCTCAAGATGTGTATCCTCCTAACATGGGCTCTGGAGCTGTGAAAGGCAGGGGGCCTAGAGAGGGCATGAAAATATACAGAGGAGGCATGGGCCTTCAAGGAAGGCTCCTGGGGAAGGTTACCAGTGTGTAGACTGGAAACCAAAGAGGCTCTTGAGGGAGACAGGCAACCAGCCTTCATAAAGCAGCAGTATGAAGGATGCTCAAGGAATGGAAGCTTCCAGAAAGACTGAGTTCAATGACACACAGTGCTAGGTGGACAAAGAAAAGGCCACTAGATGGGCCAATGGGGAGATCAGTTCAGTACACTTGTGGAGGCCATGGCGACACTGGAGGATGTTTAGAAGGGTCTGTGTATCTAGAAACCCCTTCCCACACTCCTCACCCCACACCCCACACCCCACACCAAGAGGGCTGCAGTTAGCCCCTCATTGCCTTTCTACCTTTGCTCCCTATTCCCCAGTGGCAGAGCTGGCTAACCAGAGTCAGTGGTCCTCTTGGTGGCATAGTAGGGTCACCTTCCCAGCGGGGCAGTGGGGTCCATCTCTCTGCAAGGTGCAGCTCCTGAGGGAGGCCGGGAGACTCTGGCAGCCCACCCTGCTGTGAGGGGGGAGTGAGCAGACGGTTTGCCTGCCTGGCCCATGCAGGGGGCTGAGGGTGCCGCTATGGCCCTGCAGCTTCACAGGTCCCTGGACAGGCAGCTGGATGCCCACATCTATTATCCTTGACATCTGAGTGCCGTGGTTTCCAGGGGGCAGAGGGTGAGCCTGGTGAAGCTCCGCCTCTGTCTTTTCCTGGCCTGCCCTTTCCCCACTTGGGCTACACAACTGGCCAGCCTCCTTCCCACCCACCCCTGCATCCCTCCCTTCTGACAACTCCTTACTCTTATTTGCTAGAGCCCATGCGCTCATCTGTCTGCGTGTGCATCAGTTTTTTACAGTTCGCGAGTTTCTTCCAGGTGACCACAAGGACTGATGTGTCTGCCGAGGTGAAGGGGCTATTTCCAGGCTTTCTCTGCAGGCACCCCAGAATTCTAGCCACAACTAGGCAGGTTCTGCCACCCCAGCTCTTCCCAGGATGCACTGGGAGCCTGGGAACCAGGAGGGAGGGAGGAGGCTCAGCTGAGGAGCTCAGGATTTAATTCTATGCATCATTAAGTAGTCCTCTGAAAGTAGTGTCCCCCTATACATCATCCATGCTTAGTAAACAGCACGCTGACATTACATTAGCGGCTGGAAATGAATTTTCTCTTTTATAGGGAAATTGAGAATCCGCCAAGAAGAAAGAAAGAAAGAAGAAAAAAAAAAGCCCTCAAAACCAATTATCTAGGCATTTATGAGTTCCACCCTGGTCCCTCTCTCTCTCCTCTCTCACTCAGATGCAAAGAAGCATTTAATATTTAATATATTAAGAAAAGAAAGAAACTTTGATAGATTATGTGGAATCTGGCATTAATTCCCTCTACCCCTCCTTACTTCCAAACCCGTGCTTGGTTCTAGCTGACATTTAAATGGATTAAGGTGTTCAGATTTCCTTAATAGTGTTGACATTTTGGAAATATTTCTGGCTTTTTTTCTCTTCTCAGAATAATAATAATAAATAAATATCTGAATGAATCCTCCACCTCCACTCGACAGGCTGGCTGCAGCTCCGTCATCCTTTCTGGTGTTGGTAGGATTTACATTTTCCAATCTTATTTACAAGATTAAGGACGAAAAGAAGTCCTCCTTGGGGGACTGTGGGGCTGATTGTGGGATCTGTGTGCCACTGAGTCAGAAGGAATTGCACTGGTCACCAGGTTCTTCCCTAGGCCAGCATCCACTTTCCTTCATCCCCTTGCCTCTGTCTGCCTGTCTGACCCTGTGCTCTGCTTCTTTCCTTGGTACTTTCTTCTTATGACTGCACTGCCTTTCCTCTGAGCCACATGGACTGGCTCACTGGCCTCACATGCCACACAGACGCACCCAAGTCCCTACCTTTTGGGGAGCAAAAGAAGAAGGAAATGGGGCACCCCTTTTCCTCATGGTGGGAGCAGCCTTTCCTGCACTGTGATGTGATGCATTCTCACAAGGTCTAGATGCCAAGCACCTGCGTGTGGGTGGGCCCATGTCATTGGCATCTCTGTATCTCAGCTCCTAGCACAATGCTTGGTACAGGGAAATGATGTCAGTGATGCAGAAGGGAGGAGCCAGGGGGGAAAGAAAGGAAGGCTGAAGAAAGGAAGGGAAGAAGGAAGGAAGGAAGGAAGGATGGGAGGAAGGAAGGAAGAAAAGAAGGAAGGAAGGAAGGAGGAAGGAAGGAAGGAAGGAAGGAAGGAAGGAAGGAAGGAAGGAAGGGCAAGGCCACAGTGAAAAAGCTCAAAGCTAAAACATAAGAGGTATCTCCCCAAAGGTTTAGAAGGATAAATTAAAAGTCCTTAGATAAGAATCCAAAATCAATATATAAATACTGAATTAGGAATTAAAATTATTTCCATTTACTTGATTGTTTAGAATTTTTTTCCACTGAGTATGTTTGCATTTGATCTGGTTTAGTCTCTTTTCTGAGTTGGTCTCATCTCTGGGCTTGAAAAGAAATGTTGTAAGCTTGTCAGTGCAAGTTTACTATAACTATCTTTTATTTATTTATTTATTTATTTACAAATAAAGATGTTTTGCAAAACAACAACAAAAACAACAAAAAGGTAGAAAAGAAGAAAGGAACAAGGGGTGGGAAAGAAGAGGAAAATTAAAGAAGAAAGTCTCCAGAAGTTGAAGTCTACATTGGTTAACTATTTCACAGCCCTGCTGCCCTATGTGGCTTCCAACAAAATTCCATTAGCTCACATGCTGAATTGTCTGATGTCCAGCTCGGCGCTGATGCCTGCCCACTAATTCTCTGTGTTTATGTTTGCTGTCATAGTGGGCAGAAATAACTGACAATGCTTACCAAGAACCCACTCCTATCATCTAGGAGAAGATTAAATCAAATAATTCTGGAGAATAATCTCATGGATGTGCTATGTGATCCCTCTGAGTCTTGGTTTTCTCCTATAGAAAATGGAAATATGTATAGTAAGTGAAATAAGTTGTACACAGAGAGTTAAATATCACACGTGTTGTCTTATAAGAAATCTGCAATATACGTAAGTTAAACACATGAATTAGTACAATAAAGGAGAGATGGTAAGGAGAAACAAGAAGAAAGAATTTTGGAAATGGGAAGGGAACAATGTGGGTGGATAAGGAAGAGTAAATTTATCAAAAAATGATCACAATGTATTACATGAAATTATCAATTCCTCCAAAATGAGCATAACTATTATTCATTGTAAACATGCTCTAGTGAAGGAGTATGTGCAGATATGACTGTAAATATTATGAAGATGATGCCTGTTGGCTGCTTCAGTTGGGGCTTGCATATAATGAGGGGTTGACAAGTTGGAACTGCTTTTGTTGTAATGTTAGGTGCTGTATTTGGGAGCTGGATGTTATCACTCACCAGGCCCAAGTAGCCAAGATTTGGTAATAACCCTAACAGGAAGAAGAAAAGAAGTCATCTGAGTCAACTATGTGTTCTAACTTAATCACTTCCCCAAGTTCTATGCTTAACATTTGGGTACAAGGAAATATGTATCATATAAACAAAACTAAAGAACTTACAATATTTTTAGGGTTTCCAGCCATTTCTGCTAGAAGAATTTCAGCAAAGTTTGAGAACCAGACCAGAAAGTAGTGCATGACCAACGTGGCCTGAGGGACAAGAACCTTCGTTAATTGCAGCATTTGCATCACCCTCTCCACCCTCTCCAGTTGCCTTCCTGTGCTACTGTACCTCACTGGGGCTTTTCACTTTATACCCTTCCAAAGTACACTCATGTGAATGCTTCCTACAGCTAAATACCAAAAAAATAATTTTCATTTGGAATGCTGCATTTTTACAAAGCTGACTTTGATTTCATCTTCCAAAGACCTTGCAGCTCAAACTTTATGGAGTCACTTTCTGCCTGAGCTGTGTGTGGCCCGTGAGGTATCTGAAGTGTGTCAGGGCTTGGCTTAGCACAGGACTCAGCAAGACTTCGGGGCTTAGTATAAATTGCTTTTTTATATCTTAACCATAATCAGCCTACAGCCTACTTTGTATTTTCACCCTTTCTTCTGATTTTGAGATTCCCATTCTGCTAATCTATTAATTCTGTGTTTTGAGTCATTGACTTTAGATTCAGTACTTTCATGGTCTGTATCGCAGCGTCTGTTAGTTTCAAAAGAGCTATGCGTTGTCCAGCACACGTGATCTGCCAAGTGCCGTTATAGGTACAGGATTAGCTGATGAATAAGGCACATTTCCCTTCATCGAGTTTATAGCCTAGAAGGTGCTGGGAGAACATTAAACTCACAAACCAGTAAACAGTCTCCACAGTCAAAGTGCATTCAAGGGATTGCCATGGCACTGTTTTGAAACAGGGTTCAGGGCCGAGCTGGAGGAATCCAGAAAGAAGAGGCCATTCTGCAGACAGACTGGGGGTCAGTGCAAGAGCATCATGCAGGATTAACATACACATACTCTTCTTTCCATTTCAGAAAGAAGGATTTAGTTAGATTTATGCTAAATTGCACAACCCTAATTTTATCTGATTGAGTGCAACCAGGAGACAGGAGAAGGGGCATCCTGGTCATGAACCTCACATGATAGCCTCTACTTGGTTCTCTCAGTTGCTGAGGGCTTCTGTTAAACACTTTACTGTTATTTAGGCTTTGAGCCAGTCACTCTATTCATTCACCCATGAACTCACCCACCCCTTCAACCAATCTTCCACCATCCATTCCCTCATCAAGCTATTTTTATGTTTCTATAATGTGCTAGATAATGTACGAGGCACTGGCTATAAAGTCCAGTAAGAAGGGCGTAGAGTGTTCATACTACTAGTTTGGGATGTGCAGAGAGTGCTAGATGGCTCTTTGTACTGTGTTATAAATATTAATTTTCCCTGTCTCATTCCTCTACCAAACTCATATTCATAAAATAGCCTGTTATGGCATATATAAGGTTCAAACACTGATCTAATAAGCAACAATGCAAACACCACATAACTTCAGCGATCAAACATTGGAGGTGCCAGGTTCTTTTCCTGCAGGGTTGACCACTATTTTGAAATCTGGACTTATTATTCCTTTACTTGTCTTTATAGATTAGCCTTATAGTTATGTATTTCAAACAACATTTTATTCTTTTATATTTTTACATTTTAATTAAATGATGTCATGGAATATGTATTTGTATTCTTGGGCAGCTAGTATGTCCTTGTTTTGTTTGGTAGTGTGTTTGTGAAGTTCCTGTGTGCTGAGGTTTGCATCTGTACTTTCCTCTCATGGTTGTGCTATTCCAAATCACGAATATGCCATAGGCATAAATTTTCCTGTTAAGAAACATTCGGTTTTGCTTATTTGTTTCAAGTGTATGTTTGTTGCAGAAATATTTTTGAGAATGTTTTTTCCAATGTCTCTTTGGTCAAGTTTCTAGGTTTTGGGTCAGTGTCTCTAGGTCAAATGAGTGTGTGTCTGTGCGTGTGTGTGTGTGTGTGTGTGTGTGTGTGTGTGTATGATGCTCGTAGGTATGTAACATTGTAACTTGGGAATCACAGACTAAGCATGACTTCAAATGTATTAGGTAATGCTGATTTTTTAAAATGTGATTGTATCAACTTACAGTACCACAACAATGTTTGCCTGTTCCACTTCACCAACACTTGGTATTATCAGAGTTTTAAATTCTGAGATATTTGTCCTTATGATTCTAATTTTAATTTTCTGGATTACTCATGAAGTTAAGTGCACTTTTGTATTTTTATTGGTAGCTTGTGTTTCCTCTTCTATAGGATGACTAAAATGACTTCTTTGTATTCTTTTGTTAGGTTATCTTTCTCTTGCCTACTTGTAGAAATTCTCTTTTGAAAAATCTGTGGCTGATTATATGGACTGTAAATATTTTTTCCTAGTTTGTGTGGCTTGTCTTTTCATCTTCTTTATAGTATTTTTTCATGAATCCATGTTCTTAATTTCAACATAATCAAGGTTAACAATCTTCTTTATGGGTTTTATTTTATTCATTGTGTTTTAAAATAGATATATATCCTATCTCAAGATCATAAAGATGTTCACCCATATTTTCCTCTAAAGTTTTAGATTTCATCCATTACATTTAAGTTAGTAAGGCATCTAGGATTGATTTTGTGCATGCTGTGAAGGAGAATTCCAATTTAGTTTTTCTTTATGGTTAAACAGTTGTTCCAGCGAGATTTGTTGAATAGTCTCCTTTCCTCATTGATCTGCAGTGTTCATTGTGTTTTTATTAAGCAATGTCCCTGTGAATCTGGCTCTGGGTTCTCTAATATATTCCACTGGATAGCTCACCTGGCTCATCTCTATTAATGAACCAGCAGGTGCAAGGATGCTCTTGAGTCAAAATACTGTGCGAAGGAGCCAATATAATTCATTTGGTTCACAGTGACTTTTCTTTATAGAGGCCTTTTATCACTGGACAAAATACTGTACATAAAGCAAAAGATTACGATCCCTGCTACTTTATGTAACTTTGGCCACAGATTCTTTTTTCTGTATTTCTGACCCCACATCTCTTCTCTGTTAAGAGGAATAATGACTTCAACCCTAAAGACTGCATAGAGGCTTAGATTAAATTTTGTATTTTAAAGATGTGAAAGTGCCCAGCATTAGACTGAGACAGAGGATGCTCTTTGTGACACTCTTAACCCAAGGCCACACAAAAGTTTTCTAATAGTTTTTGTCTAAAGCAGGCTCAGTCTTGGAATTACCCCTGCAAGAAAACAAGGCATAGATCCCAAAGCGAATGACTTGTTTCAGCACACAAAACTCTCTCCCTATACTTCCTTAGTTTCAAAATCGGTTTAGAAGGGACAGGGCTGCTGGGGCTGTGACTTTCCCTGCTAAAAATGACCGAGAATAATTGCTAAGGGAAACTCACTATGTATTACAGAGTTGGGAATGGCAGATGAAGAAGAGAATTATGCAAGGAAAGTCATCATCATCATCACCATTTGAACTCCAGGCAGTTAAGTCCAATGTGAAGAAAAGATCCCTTTATGTACTGGCAAAGGTGTAATTATAGCATGACCTTCTGTAATTGATGATGTGTTCCTGTATAACTTGGCCCATTTTGGTAGACTGATCCATTTTGTTCTCTTTACTTTATGAAGTCCTCTCAAATCAGAGGTCAGCTACAGGAGACTGAGACAGACTGCAGTTTTGCAGAGCAAGAGATAGAATGGTACCAGGACTTAGACATGGGTTGGACAATTTAAAATATTTTTGTACTACACAAATATGACTCTATATGGATGTGCTGGGACAATGTCAAATATGTTGTTTCATCATTCTCTTATGTGCTTTTGTAGGTCAGATTGCACAGCTCAGGCTGAGGTTCAGAAAACTTTGTTAGTAACTGAGCCAAGTTTTTGAGTGGAGATGGAAATGCTTTTGATTGGGTTTCCCCCTTAATTTCCAGTTAGCACCATGGTGCTCCTGTGGCATACTGATCTCTGGACAATGGTGAGACTAGTAAGAAACTTGCTCACAGTGTCAACATAGCACCAGGAAATCCAGGCTGGGTGTAGTGAGCAGGATGTTGAGACTAAAATCTTGGCCGCAAAAGGAATTTGGCAGTCACCTGAAAGAACTATATGTTTCTGAGCCCACCTACTTGTCCCAGACTAACCTTCACAAACACACACACACACACACTCATGTGTATTGCTGTCTATGTCCCAATACCAGAAAGCACTGGTCCTTAGACACCAAGGATTTTCTTATCATCTTGAAGTGTCAGTACCTTCAGCCTCTATCTCCAGCATCTCTTATTATTGTCCCATTTTTAATTGAAATGCTTCTTCCTACCAACCTAGAAGATAGTCTTATGGCTCAACATGCTCTCCTTACCACTTAAGATTTAGGCCTCCTGCTTTTGTCCCCCCATCTCCTTCCCGAAGATAATCTCAGAGTCCTCCTTACTCATATCTGAGTATTGAGAATCTCAGCCCTATTCCCCAAATATTTGCTCATGGCTTCCTGCTCTCTCCTAAACTCACCTGGCCTCATAAACTAATGCTTCTGATTTTTGTTTATCCTTCAGTGTTGGCACCATTTCATTGGTGATCAAGATCAGGAGTCATCTCTGACATCTCCCCTCTCTCTCATTCTTAAAGTCTTCCCTGGAGTCAAATATTATTCATTCTTCCCTTCATCTGAGCTCTTTCTAGCTGTCTTGCCAACATCCTGGCCTAGGTTTCTGAAACCATGTTCTCGTACCCATTTGATTTACTTTCTCATGGGTAATTTCAAGGTTCTCAACTCACTGTGCCTCATCATTCCTCTTCCTCACATCAGATTTTATGAAACCTTTCTCTTTGTCACTCAGGAAGAGTTTTCTTGCCCTTCTAGTGATGGGCTTTGACATTACTCAAATACATTCATCAGCACTATGGTTTCTGAGTAGTCCTGCAGTGACTTTCACCACTGTGCTTATATACATGTGAAATTCTGACCACCCATCCATGAAGAGTTTCTTCCATTTTCTATGAGTCTCTATCCAGGCATTTCACTCTTCGGTTGTGTCTCTCTCTCATAGCCGCTGCCTTGATTTATGTATCTTTCCTTCTTCCCTGTCTCTGGCCACAACAAAATCCCTACTTTGAGTCACCTACTGTTTCTTTGACACATAATGGCACGTAATGTTCCTTTGACATGTTTAGTGGAATTGACAGATGGATTGTTGCTTCTCAGAATGCAGGAGAATGTTGGCACTGGGTTCTTTTTGGGTCAGTGCAGTATTAGTCTATCTTCCTCAATACTCTCAGTACTGCTAGATGAACTTTGAATTTTTTTCCTCATTGATTTCTTTTCTACAACTACATGCTCTACCCTTTCAGCTGTCCTTAGCTTCTAACCCCTCTCAATAATCCACTTCTCTTAGTTCTGCTTTGGGACATAGCCTCAGTTCCCACTTAATGGAGCTTTCTAGGAAATAGTGCAGTAAGCTTCTACCATACATTAAGGAAAAGGGGATGCAAAGTCAGAAAGATTTTATGGCCACTTGCAGCCTTGGAAAAATCATTTACTTTTTCATATACTGTATCTCACACATGAACTAGAATTAGTAATGCCTTCCTTTTAGTAAGTAACCCAAGGAAATAATGAGCATAAAAATCATTTCAAACCATACAGCAATAAGTCAAGACTCTTCTCTGCACCATCAGATCCTCAGATATTTCTGTCTTTACCCCTAACGTGCTTTCTCCGTGTTACATCTCACCCACTCTCTCCATTTTCCCCTGATCACAGTAAGGTCAGGCTTTCCTCTCTATTGACACCCCTATAGCATATAACTCTTTTACTTAACGCTGATGCCTGCTCCACCTCCACCTCCCCCAGCCAGCGTCCTCCTCCCTTTCCTTTTGTAACCAGAGAGGGAAGCAAGTGGTCACCTCAGCCAGCTCATTGCCTGCCCTTTCCATAACTCCTGTGCTTCTCAGCTGCTCTTCCAAACCAGTTCTGCCTGCTCAGTTCTTATCCTCCTTAACTCCTCTGCAAAACCCAACTCTGCAAACCACTCCCTCTTGCTTCTGAAATTCCCTGTTTTCTCAGTTTTCACCACATGCACACTGCTATTGTAGTGTAGCTTTCCTGTAGTCTCTGGCTCTTATAAATGCATTGTGCCCTGTCCCTTCTCTGACCTGGTATCACTCTCATTTCCTTCTTTGAGGGCCTTTCCCCAGGTCCAGTCTTCTGCCTGTTCTGCCTGCCCTGGACTAGGAAATAGCATCTCATTTTACTCATGTTACTTGAAACAGACCTGAAGTATTGTGTTTACTTCTAGGTTTCACTTTCAGTGAGAGTTATTACAGACCCAATACTATTCAATAAAGGGTGACCAAGAGGTGAAAGAGCTAAAAATATCTTATGGAACACTTCAGAGAATACAGAACAGAAAATTCAGAAGAAATATAGTCTTTGCACTGTGAACACACTTGAAACGATGCAAAAATATTTCCAACTACCAGTTGCTCCCTAAAAGAGAATTTGGTAAACATTACAGATAAGCAGATATGGAATCACTAGGAAGCAACCACTTCTAGTCTTGTGAAGGCTGGGCAGCCAGATAATATGGGTCCAAATCCAGCTCTGCAGCTTCTTAGCTGTGTGATCCTATCCAAGTTATTTCATTTCTCTGTGCCTTGGTTTCATCATGTGTAAAAATGAGGGTGCATTTTTACAGAATTCCCACAGAATTCCTCACAGAACTCCCAGTGCAAAAGGACTGCTCAGTACATATTAGCTAATCCTCCTGCATCATCACATTATCATTGTCGTCACCACCATCATCACCACTATTGTAATCACCATTATCATTTAGAGCTGTTCATCAATGGAAGCACCTCTTCACAGTGGACTTCTTGTTTCTAGAAAAATATTCAGGCCACATCGTGTTGGGGACATGGCAGGAACTTTGTTGTTGTGAGGTCAGTAGGACTAGATGATATCAGAAGTACCTTTTTGTGTTCATTCTTCAACTCCACAGTCCCCAAGTTCACTTTCCAGGTTCCTGGGGCCTTCACAGTGGCTTAGTACCCTGTGACACTCAGGTCTAAGTCATTCCCCTAGTTTCATGGTCCCTCTCCTATATGGTACATTGCAAACACAGAGGCTTTCTGAGGCCAGACCCTTGGAAATCAATGTCCTCAAGCCTCCATTCTCTCACCTGGCCTCTGTCCCCCTTTATAACTAATGACAGAATCTTTATACTTTGTCTGTAGGTTCAGTATGTCTTGTACTCTCATCCTGGCATGTAACCTTAATCAAATTTCTAACAATCCTCCTGTCTTAGTTACTTTTCTTACTGCTGAGACAAAATATGCGACATCCAAAATTAAAAAAAAGAAAGGATAATTTGGCTTATAGTTTCAGTCCATAATTGGTTGGCTCCAAGGCAGGGTAGCTGGCAGAGGACCATCACAGAGAATAGTTCATGATACCCATTAGATAGCAAAAGCCACAAGGGAAAAGAGACATGACTTTTTCTGTCCCTTATATTGTACACAGGCAACCCACTCTAGGGTGAGTATAGCACTCACATCCTTAATCCTAGTCAGAACTATGCAAAAACAATCAGTGGATTGATTTACTAATCACACACCCCTAATCTCAGCACCACACACTCTAGATTTGGCCTCCTCTGAAATAGTCTTATGACTGCATGAGGCTTTGGGGAGACATCTAGACACAAACTACAACACCTCCCATGGTAGAGCTGAGCCTTTGGCTCCAATCACTTTCTCCTCAAGCTGGTCACAATTCATGCCTTGTTTTGACTTCAAACAGCACCTACATTTCTCACAAAAATTACCAAACTAGAGTGTGAGCGAAAACATTTACCCATTTAGTCACCATCAACAGAATCTGTGGTTTTCTCTTTGCTGAATCTCTTGCATCCATATGATGATTTCTCTTTCCTTGTTTATCACTCCACCCATGTCACAACTGCTCTTTTATTACATAACTTCTTAGTTAAGACACCTATACCCACTTTCTTCTTTCTGATGTGATCCATCTGTTTCTCAAGCATCATCTAGTACTTCCACAGACAACAATAGAAAGCCCAAACACCTTAAGGTGCACCCCAAAGTCCTCCATATTTGGGTCAATTTTCTTCTTACATTTTCTTGTGGTATAGTTCCATCCAACAGCATTTATCCACCTTAAATAGACTGTTAGTGAGTTTTAGAATATATATGTAGCTGTGAAGCTATTGTCACATGTGGGAGGTCGAGGTCCTGAGGTCTGGATGGCTGCCCTGGCAGAAGAGAGAGTCTGAGCACACTCAGACTCCCCGTTCCTCGGCACACCGAGGAGAGCCTCCGAGGAGGCTCGGTCGCTGGCTCGGAGCCCACCCCACAGTGCATCTCCACCTTCCCTAAACTTAATTCTGCCCTTCTCTAAGCTCACTTCCGCCCTCCTGCTTCAGTCTATATATACTCCTGCACTTCCACAATAAAATCAGATCTGCACCATCAGCCTGATCTCTGGAGTTTTCTCTCCCTTGTCCTTGCCAGTCCCCCCGTGGCCCCAAAAGGCCACAGTCACACTCAAGTACATTTACACTACTTAACAAAGTTCTCTTTTGTCTCTCAGGCATTCCTCACCTTCAACCTATTCCCTACCAACCTGTGGCTTCATACAACTACTAATCTGATTTGTCTCTATAGCTTTGCATTTTCTAGAATTTCATACAAATGGAATCAGATTGTGTAGCCATTTGCAACTGGCTTTGTTTGCTAAGCACAATGTCTTTGAGAGTCATCCATGAATTTGCAAGTGATGGTAGTTCATTCCCTTTTGTTGCTGAATGATAGTTCTCCCTTCATATTGATGTGGACATTTGAATTGTTTGCATTTTGGAGTTATTTAAATAAGGCTGCTGTGAATACTCATGTATACATATTTGTATGAACATATTTTCACTTATTTACTTATTTATTTTTAATTTAAAGCTTTTTTATTTTGAGACAGGGTCTCATTGTTTAGTTCAGGCAGGCCTTCAACTCACTATGTAGTTCAGGTTGGCTTTGAACTTGCAGCAAAGCTCCTGCCTCAGCCTCCCAAGTGCTGGGATTACAGGCAGGTGCCACTACATCCTGCTCCATATTTTCATTTATTATAAGTTGGTATCTAAAAGTGAAATTGTTGGCTGATGTGCAAAATGTTGAATTTTGAAGGAACTATGTAACATCGCTTCCTTCTTTTATCTTGGCTTATACCAACCCAGCTGGCCCCTTTACTGTCCCCTGTTCATGCTTCATGATTTCTGAGCTTTGTGACTATATTCATCCCACAACTGACTAGAAAATTCCCATTCTCTTTTTGCTTAAATCATGGTAATAGAGATGTACTATTTCCTAAGCTAGACGTTGTATGAGGATAGAGATATAGTCATGTCCGCTGGAGAGTACAGTCTTCCAAGAGATAGATACACACATGGGTAATTGAAAGAAAAATCAGCTAACTGACCTAGAAGAGCCAAATATTATGAGAAAAGAAGAGGTTGCATTGACCAAGGATCAGGGAGGATTGCTTGGGAGCAGCAGAAGAAGGATGAGTAAAGACCTGGGGATGGGTAGCAGGAGTTGAGGGCTGACACATCTGCACATCAATCCATTCTCATGTGGAGATCTTTCTTGTGAAGCCATCAACAATGCTTGTCCTTACTGAGACATCTGCAGTGCATGCCTCATGCTGCTGGGCATATTATCAGGGACAGGGTCTTTCACTTACTCTGCAATAAAGCTGTATCCTAATAGCGCCTGAGCCCAAAAGCCAAGCATTTGATCCAAGGCAGAAAGCATGATGATGGAGGCTCAGAGTGCACTGAGAAGAGATCACGTGAACTGGAGAATGTGTCTAGTGACCAAAAAGTCAGCTAGAAGGAGAGCAGGTCCAGAAAGGCAGGTGCAGGCTTCTGTCCTGGCAGTCTGAATACATGTACATAGGTGTCTTTGTGTTCATGGTCCAGGGCAGGGCTATATAAACAACAGGTCCCCTATGAGTGAGTGAATGAATGAATGAATGAACCAGAGTGAAAGAACATGTGTCACCATGTAGGCACTCACATGTGTTATAGTATTTTACACACATTACCTGGGTATATTAGTCATGCAAATGCTAGAAACCTGTGGTTCTTGTTACTTTCTGGTTAAGTGCTTGGCAATCCACATATGGAGTTGAATGTCTAAGAAAGTAATTTCTTTGCATTCTGATACTGTAAAATATTGTTTGGATTAAAAGGGCAGGAACAAATTGATGGATCAGAATTTTTTTTTCTTTTGGCTTGGAGATGACAAGGCAATCCATCAGACAGCTTCCTTGGCTCCCTGTGACATTTTAAGCTCAAATGTTATAGCTTTCTTATTTTTTCTTCTCTCCTGCTCTCTCTCTCTCTCTGCCTCCTGGCTCCCTTTTGACCTATGCTTCTAAGAAACGCATCCTGTGGATGTGGCTTCTTTGACAGTTGTCATATGGCAGGCACTGGATTGTGGCTTGTCCTGTGGTGGCTGGGTATATGCTGGCTCGTTTAGCAGGTGGTACTGAAAATGAGGGAACTCCTTAATCCCCCTGGCCTTACCTGTGTCCTGAAACCCCCAGGAGAGAAGTGCAGCAAACTCTAAAAAATGGCCAAGGATGAAACCGGCCATGGAGGGTGATTTTGGCAGTTGTGTGTGAAGAGAAAGTTTTAGAAGCCTGTGCTTGGCTTCTTTCTCTCTCACCTTGCATCTTTAGAACATGAGAAAGCGCCTTGAGCTCTCCAAAGCAAAACTTCTGGACTTTTCAGCCAGACAATAGATAACCAAATGAATAAAATGAGGCAGCAATGTGACTACGTTGTGAAAATTTACAACACACCTGGGAATGGTATCAGTGATGGTGAGTCTTTTAGAGACAAAGGCCCAAACTGCAACCCACACCCACTTATTTATTACAAAGTGCTAACCATGCAATTAAACCTGAATATTGAGGTTTTAGTTTAGAATACAGAGCTTTTAATGTCTTAAAAAGAAATAACACATGTGCCACGGGATTGCCACCACTAGTATATACCTCATAACGGACATCCATTGCTGTATTGCAAATAGCTACCAATCTTGGTGAACTGAAACAGCAGCATTTATGATCTCCCAGTTTTTGGGGATCGTGACTGGAAGGTTCTGACCTCAGGCTCTCAGTCCTGTGCTGGGGCTGCTCTCATCTGACAGCAGGACTGGGGCTGGAGAGTCTTCTTCCGAGGTGGTTCACTCACTCGGCTGTTGGCAGGAGGCCTCTATTTCTTGCTGGCTGTTGTCAGGATACTCAGTACTCAGCTCCTGGGCCCCGCTGTAGGACTGCTTCAGTGTGATCAGACCATGGCAGCTGGCCTTCCACGCAGAGCGAGTGATCCAAAGCAGAGGTCTTCGTGGGCTCTATGATATAGGCTCAAAAATCACACACTGGGACACCCTTGGTGTTCTATCAGTTCCACAGGTCATCGCTACTCAATTTGGGGTGGGAGGATTGTCTCCCCAAAGGTATAAATTTCAGGAAGTGAGAGTCATTGGAGGTCTTGGTGGAGACTGACAGCCACACCCTTTATTTTTAAAGCGTTCCTCTGAGAAGTGGGAATACAGGTGATTATCTCTGAAGTCTTTACTCTGTAACCACATCACTGTCTGCTCCAAATAGCTCCCTCTCTTAAGCCCACCCTCCTCTTGCATCTAGCTGAGAATTCCTGCTATCATTGTCAGTCTCTTGATCTGTGTCAACAATTCAGCTTATTCTATCACTGGGTTCTGCAGAAGCAGCCGTGCAGTGCATCTGAGATGGTCCCTGTGTGAGCCACACTGGCTGGCCATCCTCTTGCAGGTGCAGCCCACGGTGCTTTACACAGAGCCATCAGCACTCATGTCCTGTGGGACAGAACCTCCCCTTTGAGAGTTAGTAGGGAGGTCACTGTCATTGTGGCTGAGGAGGCATGAGGGCAGTGCCGTGGTCTCCAGCCTTGGCGATCTGTTTTGCATTTGATATTTCTCAACATGTGTCTACATCTGGGCTCACGACTGATTCTATCACCTGAGGTAGAAAGAGTTGGCATTGTTCCTTTCATTGTGTGTATTGAAAACTGGATTCTCAGGAAATTCCAACTGAGACATTTATTTGCTGGAGTAGGGGACATAGAAAAGACATTGAGTGGTTAAAATGCAGGGTTTTAGCTTAAACCCTTTTGAGCTTGATATATCTAACGTATATTAAATGAAGTTCTTGTGCATCTTTGAATACAGCTTTCAGATGATTAGGAGGGACATAGAACAAGATCTAATATCTAGATTATTATTTTTTTAACCTGTGCATTTCTTAGCCATTGTATTGTGTTTTGCCCTCTGAGTCCCAATATCCTGGGCTAGTTTCCTCAAGACTGTCCTCTTTAGTCTCACAATTGCAACAGCATCTTTCTAGTGCCCACAGATGGACTGGGAGCTGCTGTCTAGAAAGGTGGGTTCTAACAGCTTCTGTGAGTTCCTGAAAGGAGGGGCTGGGGAAACTTCAGCAGAGTGGACTTCAGATCCTCCAGAAAGAGCAGTCAGGACACAGCCTGTCCATGGAAAGAGGCTTCTGTGTTCTATTTCTAACAGGGTCCAACCCACCTTTACCAGGTGGCTGTGAGGTAATGTGGCTAATGGGAAAGGCCCCTTGGAAACAACCCAACAGACCTGGTATTGGCTGGAGCCCACCATGCTGCTCCTACCCTGCTGATACCGGCTCAGCCCACAGCCCCATGTGAGTTGTATTTGGCCCCAGCTTCACAGCCCTTTGGGAGCTCACCAGAAGAGGGGTTCCCTCAGGGCTGCTCACCTGCACATCCGGTCCCGATGGCCATTTGGGCAGCTGCCTCGCCAACCTTATCTTCCTTCTGCCTCCACAGAAACCTGAGAAAGACGGAAAGGGGGAAGTGGCATGGTTTCCCAACACAAATAACCCCACAGAGCTTTCTCAGCACTGACCCTTAGCCCGCTGTGTCAGCCTCAGGCTGAGGGAGGAAGGAAATAGACCTTCTATTGAGTATTTTTCTTCCCCTGTCATGAAGATCTGAGGAACTGAAAAGGGAACGAAAAGGAGTGAAAAGCGCCTTGTGGCCTCCTCCTGCAGGGTTTGTGTTGCTTGTCCCCCCCTTCCTGGGCTCTAAGTAAACAAACGCCCAGCCAAGGGAGGCCTCAGGCCCAACTCCAAACAGGCCATAAATAAGAGCCCTTCAGCCTTTCACTCTCTGTGAGTGGAGAGAGCACTTCTGAGTGGAACACTTGATAGCGGAGAGGAGTGAGTGGCCGGGGGAGAAGCCTTCTGTTAATTGAATCCCAATTTCCTTCTCCCAGGCTGGCTCTTATCTTTTTAATTATACAAGGCCTTTAATCTTCCCCTAGGACTTGTCTCTGTCATTAATGCATGATCCCTGATTAGAGATAGGGTCTGCTCAGGGGTAATGGGAGCCACAAGCAAAGGCCTTTGGCAACTTTTTTTTGCTTTCAAAAACACCCGGAGTTACGCAGGGCAAATCTGAACCTGGGTTAAGGTAGGCAGATGTGGGGCTCGCTGTGGCCCTCAGCTGCTGCTCTTTGCACCCTCCAGGTTTGACACGGGCATCTCTTCTATTAGGGAAGGAGCCTTACATGGTAATTTCTGTTGTTGTGGCCCCCAAACCACATGGTCACTTGCTTAAGCAGCTAAGGGGCAAGCGAGACACCTGAGAACCTGTCTCAGTAACCTGTTTAGGGGAAAAAAAAATCACTGAAAAATGTCCTCACAGATGTTGGGTATCCAGGAAGAACCCAGAAAGTGTTGGGGTATTTTTATTTCCTAAATGGTATAGTATGCATTAAGGGCTTGTGAATGGAAACTCACATTCTCACGGCTTCCCCTAACATCAGAGAGGTGCATTATCTCCAGCTGACAATGGCTTGGGACACTCCAGGGTTACCTTTCTCTTCAACCCCTGCCCTTCCAGCTGCTCTGTCAAGTGGCTGATGAGCTGGAAACTGATACTGAGGAATGCAGGGGACACGTCCTCCTGGAAGAGGTTCCACTCATATGAGGTGTTCACTAAATGTTTGCTAAATAATTTTTTTAAGGAAGGGTTGTGCCAGCCGTTCAATTTAAAATGTGAATACACAAGTATGTGTTGAGCAGTTGTAGCTTTTGGTTCTGTCCCCTGGTGTACAAGGTGGCCCTTAGTGTCCCTTCACTTAGGCACTCTGATGTGGCACATACCATGTTGGCTACCAGCCATGCAGAAAGATAGGAGGTTTGCATCTCTGCCAGGAGCTTAACACTCACTTGGGGATATATATTATTAATTTTTTAAAACATTCTATATATATGCAAAATACATGTATATACATATGTATGCATATGTATAAAGTATGCATATATACACATATCCTCTGCATTTCAGGTGCCTGTGTGTAGTTACAGGCATTTGTGAACTTCTGTTTTATTTAGTTAAATGCATGCACATACACACGTGTACACACATATACAGAATAAACTCACTATTGGCATTTCTAAGGGCAGGAATCCACATGCAGAGCATCAGTAGCAGCAAACTCTTCACCTTGTGGTGGTGCATGTGTGTGCAGGTGGCTGCTGAATAGCAAGTCTCACCCACTCCCCAACCCACAGTGCATAACGTCCTTGGCTATGACCATCATCAGCAGAGGTCACATAGCCAGAAGGTGAGAGGGTCAGGCTTCTAACCCGCATCTGACCATAAAGCCTGCGCTCTGCCCCAGAGCCTTACCTCTAGAATTGCTCTCTTGGCTTAAATCGGTCTGTGTGTTCCTGAAAATGTACAGTTCTTGTGAAGACATAATGAACCTGGACATGGTCCAGAGAGGAGCAGTTAAAACACTTGAGGGGAAGGAGAGACTTCTGATTCAGGACAGATTTAAAAATAAACAGCAGTGAAGTCTGGGAGAGGCTGGCAGAGCGAGACTCAACAGAAGTTCACGGCCTGGGGAGGCAGCAGAGAGGGAGAGACCACCCTACTGCCAAGGGGGCACCTACTGAAGCTTAGAAGCAGCCATTTCAGGACAATGACAAGAAAGATCCACTTAACACGTTCCATAAGTTTGGTGCCTGCTGTGTGATCCCAAGGGGCGACCCAGGCTGAGAACATAAATAGGTTCTCAGTGTATGGATGCTTCGCTCTGTGCTGCCTACAGAATATCTGGTCTCTCACTGTCTAATTCAAGCTCTTTCAGTTTCTAATGGTCAAAATCAGAAGTCAGCAAACTTTTTCGGTAAAAGATCAGGCAGTAGGTGCTTTTGACTCTGTGTGCCAGCTCTTACTACTGCTCAACTTTGCTATCAAAATGTAAACATAGGCATTGCTGTGTTTCAATAAAACTTTATTTATAAAACAGGCAGAGAATGACATATTTGAATCATATTATCTGGGTGATCATACTTTTAGTTTATAGAAGAAAGTGACATCCAGAGATACCAAATCTGCTTGTAAAAATCACACAGAAAAAGACCCACAGTAGACTCATGAGGTTGTAGGAAGGCATATTTAGAGCTTCAAGAGTTGGTTCCAGGGCATGTCAACCATGTTTACCCATGCTGGGCATTTCCTTTTAACTGTATACCGATGGCCAAAGACTTCCTTCTCTTACAAAATATTTCACTTAGGGCAGGATTTAGAAATATAGCTTAGTTTTAAAAAACTAAGGGATATTTAAATTTCCTGAAAATTAGAAAACAGGAAACATATCACTTCCCTCAAGCCTTTTCAGCTGGACTCCTCTTTCTGAAAGAGGAGGAAAATTTCTATCTTGATGGCCTAGACAAGTAACCTTGACCCTGAGAGCTGACTCCTTTGATAGACTGGAGTGGCTAATGTAGGCTGTACATCTACCTCCCCCAGGCAAGGAGGGGCTTCTCAGGGGGCCCATCCTGTGTGAACATTCATCTCCTATATTTGAGCAAGACTGCTGGAAACAACACCTGCCTCCTCTAGTGTGTTGGCTAAAGCTAAGAATAGCTCAAATCAGTTGGTGTTCAGAACCCTTATGGGGGAGATTTGTGTGTGATGTGTGTTTTTATGTATGTAGCTAGTGGCTGGGGTAAGGAGAGCTTAAGAATGCATAAGTACTTCAGAAATTCTGACAACTATTATGTCTGTGGCTTGTTCTTTTGCTGGCACTCAGTGAAGATCCCTCATGAAAATAAGCACTCACTCAAGTAACCCTTCTGAAGTTGAACATTGTGTTATTCCATGTTTGGTATCTGGAGCTCTCAGTGATGCCTTCCGGCTGGCCCCCTTGGCTCCGTGTCCTGGGCAGACTCAGCATTCTCATCTGTGAAAGAGAGCCGTGCTGTCCATTTTTTGACACCTTCCAAATGGCTGTGGGTGAGGCACACAGCAAAGATGAGAGAGGAGAGCTCAGGCTATTTTAAATGGGAGAGTGATTTGCTGCTAGACGTAGCTTCTTGCTTCATAAGTAGAAGGGAATCTGTTTACAGACTTGAAAAGGAGTCAGAGTTTGACCATGTAACAACTGGTCCTGGGGGAGCTTGGTAAAAATGGGCCCTGGAATCTCAAGTCAGCTGTGTTCCGGCTATTCCCCGAGCAGTCCAGCTTCACCACATGAATCCATCAGGACACAATGCTTCACCACAGATCCCAAGATCTCCTCCATCTGTCCTGACCCCAAGAGGGTTTGCAGGCTGCTGGACATAGAAACAAGTCTGGTTCCTGCAGTGGCCAAAGGCTGCATCCAAAATGAGTTTAAGATGCAGAAAGTGCAGGATTCCAATCCCACCCCAACTCCTACCAGCATTGTAGAAGTTATCTGACTCTAGACCTCAAATTGGGAGCACAGAGTCTGATGATCCCAGGTGCACAGCTGAATTCCTTTTCATCCCATCAGTGCTCTTAGCCAGAAACCCTCTTGTGTTCAATCTCCCATCCTGTGCAAATCTGGGCCCCATATCAGGGAGGTCACACCCGTCTGGGAAGCTGTTTCACCCTCTAAATCTCAGAACTGACCACCTATCGCAAGTACTCTACTACCACTCTGTACATATTATTAATACTTTTTTTCTGATGCTGAAGATGATACATATGCATTTTAGAAGATTGTAAAAGCATACAAAAATTAATATGGAGGAATCACTTATCAATGTAATTTGCAAAGATAAGCATATCATTAGCATTTTGGTCCATTTCTTCCTGTTTGTGCATGTGTAGGCAAGCCTGCATTTTCAAAATTTCAGTCTGATTGGCTATAGATTTTGTATGCAGTTTATTCTTTTCACTGAGATTGTGAACATTTATCCTATCATTAAATCATTTCTAAAGACATTTTTTTGTTTTTTTGGTACCAGGGATCGAACTCACAACCTTATGCTTGCCAGGCAGGTGCTTAGGCCACTGGGCTAAATCCTCAGCCCTTAAAGACATTTTTTAATGGTTGCTGAATTTACCATGACACGGATGTATCACAGTGTGTGGATCTCATCCTTAGTATTGGATAGTTAGGTCATTTCTAAAGTTTCAATATTAGAAAGAACACTGAAGGAATGTCACTGAGAGAAAATCTTTGTCACATTCTAATTGCTTCTTTGAGATAAGTTCCTAAAATTAGAAGCCCTGGTCCAAGGATGTGAGGATTTCTGTGGGTCTTTATATTTAGGGCCATGTTTTTTCTGGAGTTTCTATGGGTGGGTTATGCTTCTGTGTACCCACCTTATAAAACTGAGGTTGAGATAAGAAGTTGCACATATAACCAACCCATCAACACAAATATCCCAGGTTTCACCCCATCCATAAGCTAAACAGTCATTTATTTGTTTGTTTTGTTTTTGAGACACGGTCTCACTGTGTGCTTCAGGCTGGCCTTGAGCTCACCATGTAGTCAAGGCTGGTCTTGAACTCATAGCTTCAGTCTCCTGAGTGCTTCGATTACAAGTGTGTACCACTGTGCTTGGCTCCACAGCCATTTCTTTAAAATTCTTCAAAAGCTACTTTGCAAGCTCCTTGCTATACTACTAATAGAGAATGCTCTGGTTTGTAGTTATGGTTGTAAAAATGTGCCACTTAGAACAAAATGCCATATACCAAATGTGGCCTGACCATTTTTGTCTCTCTTATTTTGAATACTTTTGTAAATGCAATCTAGGATTAAGTTAGTTTTGGTTTTAGCAGCAGGTGGTCATGTAAGCTCGTGGTGTGCTGACACTCTGAGGTCTTATGCTCTGGTTAATTAGAATTTCTTCCATTTGGTATTTATGTGGCTGATTCTTTGAGGCTGACTCCCTTTGGCGGTAGGAGAGGTGAAACAGGATTGAACCCAAGGCCTTTGCACTGAGCTACATCCTTACCCCTATTTTAGTTCTTATTTTGACACAAGGTCTTGCTGAGTCCTTAAATTACCTGAGTGGGGCTCAAACATGTGAGCCTCCTGCATCAGCTTCCCAGAGTGCTGGGATTACAGATGTGCACCACCGTAGTTTAAAGACCAGTGATGTCCGCCGAAAGCCAGTGCTTGGTGCTTCAGGTGTTACCACACCAGAGGTCTCAACTGGGGCTTTGGCCCAGCCTGTCCCAATGCAGAGGTTGGGAGAAGGTCACAGGGTTACTGAGGCCTGGACTGCCTGGCGCCACCTGGGCCGCCAGTCCACTTACAGATGTTCTCAAGAGTAACTGGGATCTTGGCTTGAAACAACTCTGGAGAAGAGTGTGTCTGAGCCTTCAGAGAAGGACTCTCATGTGACGCTGGATGGTCCCCCAGCCTGTGGGGGCCCTCCAAGTCCCTGCCTGCTGGGCTCCTCTAGCCAGACACAGAGGTGGGTGTGGAGACAGCCAGGGCTCTGGCTTGCTCTGCTTCTCTTCCCTATGCAAATAGAAGGCAATTGCTTCGAGAAGCTGGCACTTCACTGGGTTTTATAGGCAGGTCTGAGTATTAGCGGGACCTGTGACAAGAGTATAAATCTAGGCTTAAGGCCTAACCCAAATCCTCAGCTCCGGCTCTGAACTCTAAGATGTTTGCGCACAGATGTATGCACATCTCTTCCCCTCTCATAGACCCCCCGACAGCCACTCCTGGGCACCCCAAGGCATAGGAGTGTATATAGGAGCAGTTGATGGAGTGTGGTTCTGGGTGGGCTTGTCCCCCTTCCTCCAAAATCCTCACCTCGTGGGAAGAACTGTGGATGAGGAGGTGGAGCAGAAGCCAGAGCAGAGCCTTTGAAGAAAGCACATGGCGTAGGGCAGGGGTCCCAGTTGTCCCAGGGTCTAAGGTGACATTGCTCATGGTCAAATTGTTAAATCAGCCTCTGTAGATCTCTAAGTTTCTATGAGGAGGGTGGGCAGATTGGAGGGCAGATGTCTGGAAGGAGCAGCTGAACCCTCCCATCCATGAAAGAAAATCTACCTACGAAGTGACTGGGCCCAAGTCTAAATTATCTGTGGTACCCAAAGGCAAGAAGCCTCAAGGCCTTGAAAGATGCTGAGATGGCAGGGAAGACATTGGCCAGGGGCCAGAGAGCCTGAATTCTCATTCTGGGACCTGGCCACCCAATGTTCTGACCATGGGCCTAGAGGCATTTTGGGGTGCTAGAGTTAAGATCATGGGTATGAAAGAATATGCCTCCCAGTGGCCCCCAGGACCTCTGAAAGCCAGTCCCACAGCACCCACATATCCATGTGCTCAGGCCCATTGCTGCCCTTTCCCAGTCCTAGGGGAGACAGCGTCTTGTTCTCGGGAGCCACCCCTGCTCCTCTCTGTACTCATTCAGTATTTGGTTACCACGAGGGATAATGAAACTCTTATTTAACTCAAATTGGTTCAATTCCCTCCTGCTCAACTGTCTCCCATCAACTACGTCACTGTCTTTTATTGCAATCATCATTTGCTTTTTCTGAAGGAGGTAAAGCAGAAAATAGAAACATACGTTAAAAATAAACCCCCTGCCTTGCACTTCATATTTTTAACGTGCTTTCCCATAAAGTATTTCATTACAGACTCAAGCAGCTGCTGTCATAAAATATGGACTCAGATGTAGAATCCATGAAAACCAAATGAAAAGAAACCCTGAGAGCAGAAGGGAGGAAGAGCATTGCTATTAAGTCTGTGGCCCCATTTCTGCCGGACTGGGCAGTGACTGGGTATCTCTTTGTAGCCACCACTAGGTGAAGGGTTTGGAAACTTCTCTTGCTTCTTTTAAAATCTCCTGTCTCTGTTTTATAAAATTTCTTCTCCCTTTATTGTGCTGCTGCTTGTAAATGGAGTTCTAAAATCTCAGAGCTATCGGTTAGGACAGAGTTAGGACAGAGGTTCTCAAAGTGTAGCCTCTGGGTCGCTGTCCTGGAATTTATTCCAGGGCCTCAGGCCCCACCCCTGTCCAGCTGACAAGAGGCTCTGGGGTTGGGTCCAGTCCTCCAGGCGCTAACAGGCCTGGCAGGTGATTCTGGTCCACACCTGAGTTTGAGAACCAGTGATCTGGGCCAACGTCCAAATTTCAAAGCGAGGTCCCTGGGCAGAAGGGTCATGTGACACACACACACACACACACACACACACACACACACGGAGCCCAAGCGCACCACCAGTTCCCAGGATCTCTCTGCTGACCTCTGGGCTCTGTGTACATTGTCCACTCCATGTGTGAGGCTGCAGGAGATGATTCCAGCCCATGGCCAGCGTCCCCCTCAGCAGCAGGGCTAATGCTTGCTGGTAGGTGACTTAAGTGTTCTGGCCGACATGTGCTTCTGGAAGTCACAATCCTCTGGGGACACGTGATGGCTGAAACTGGGAACACACTCTCCCACCTGCCCCTGCCTGTGTCTCTGATCTTTCCTCTTCGAGGACAAATACATGTGAAGGAGTGAGTCCAGAGTCTCCCTTGCATCAAGTAGACCAGCAGCCTTACCAAGCCCGACCTGTTAGCTGGGGGTGGTGGAATTGAGTAGCATTGCCCCACTCTGATTCCTGTTTAAACATGCAGTCCCAAAACAAAACAAACAGGCAGAAGTGTGAGCAACTTGATCCTGGATACTGACATTCGTGGGATAGTTTTGAAACAATAAAAATGTATTTATTACGCGTCAACCCTGGGCCTGCGTTATTGGATATTTACTGAGTAGCTGCAGTGTGTCAGATTCAGGGCCAGGTTGGTGAGTCACTGGGATTGCAGTAGGGCACACCTCTCCTGTGTGATGTCATCTGTGCTCTCTCCATTCCCCCCCACCATGGGCCATGTGATAGACCCATGCCCAGTGCCTGGGTTATCAGGACAAGGATGCCAAGTAACCTGCTGAAGAGGAAGATGAGCATGGAATCAGGCTCCAGGCAGCTGGGCAAGCTTTTGGACAATTGGGGAGAGTGTCCAAATGGACATAAAATGATCCAAACTTTGCCTGACCTGGATCTTTGCCATAAACTGGATGAAACTGGAAGAGACAGGGGCTGTGGTGGGCCAGTGAGGTTGGTTGAGGGGGACTGACTCAAATTCCCTGGGGAGTGGGAGGCCCAGAGAGGAGCAGGATTCTGGTGATGGTAGGAAATGAGTAGGTGGTCATCAGTGATCTGGGAAGGAGGTGGTCAGGGAGGGTAGCCCCTGGCACGAGGACACTAGCCAGACAAGGACTAAAGCTGATCAGAAGCAGTGACTGGACTTGTTGCGTGTATGAACCCAGGCCTGTGATGCCTGTTTGGCCAGTACTTTCCCACTTGTCCTTCCTAACAAATTTTTGCAAATTATAATATGCCAGGAGCCATCTCATCTCAAAGTCTTTCTGAGTCCCCATTTCACTTAATCTGCATCTTTGCAGCCTGGAGGACAGATGTAGAAACTAAGGGACAAAAACTAAGTGTTTTGAGACTTGCCAGGCACCCATGGCCAGAAAGGACCTGAACTGGCCACAGAGTTGAGATCTTCCTGCTCAAAAGCCAATACTGTTTAAAAATGTCTCCTTGGGTTCTTGGTGCTCAGAGAGGTTAGAGAGACCAACAGGCAGACCACTTTATGGCAGGAGACCACAGGGAGCCCAAATATCTGTTACCCCCTGAAGCTGGTGCCGCAGCTTCCTTTCGGAAAGAAGGAATCAGAGGGCTAGTCCTTGACTCAGAACATTCTAGGCAGCATGTCCTGTTCCTCCCAGTGTGGTAGCATGGGAAACTCACAGGATATAGACCAAGACTGGCCTGTGGTTGCTTCTTGTTGAGAGGCCCCCACGGGGCCTTGTGTGTCAGAATACCTGCTGAAGTTAACTGGTACATATGCCAGGAGGGCCAAAGTAGTCCAGCTGCTGGAGATGGTGGTGGTCTCTCTGTTCCATGCAAAGGACAGTGGCTTCTATTTACCCATTCAGCAGGTATCGATGAAGCACCTGCCATACCACACAGGTGCTGTGCTCTCAGCAAAGGTGCTGGGGTCTCAGCAAAGACAAGTCAAGGGTGACATCCCAGCAACATCACAATAACCAATAAGTGAGGAGAGCCACAGCTCGGAATCCCCAAGGTCATCTGTTACTTGGGGGGTCCTCCCTCTTTGTAGTCCAAATGCTAGCTGGAGTTCTGAACTTCTGCCCTTGAGTAAGTTGGTCCTAAATGCTGCTGTTGATCTGGTTTCACCCACAGTGAAACAATAGCCTATAGGAAGGGTACTAGGCAAGCAGGCTTTCCTGCAGCCCAGGCCCTCTCTAAATAGCCTTGAGGGTTCTATGCCTTTGCTGCTGAAACCCACAGACTTAGCTTCCTTCTAAGAGATTCATTGTACCTTCTGCTTGTAATTAGACTTCTCATGAATTAAATGACCCCAGATGTAGACAAATATTGGGACTGGGGAAGAGTGATAAAATCTTGCAGGGGTTGGCCATTTTAGAGGAATAGAGGAGAGACTGTCTCAGTATACTCTTATCAAGTTCCATGTAATGATTTGGAATTTGCTATCAGGTACAACTCAGCTATAGTTTGGATAATCCTTGTGCTCTGATTCCCCAAAATGAAGATCCATTCTGGTGTGAATCCTCCTGTTCTTTTGGGCATCTGGATTACTAACTAGTTCCTGGTAGCAACAAAATGGAACTTGAGTTAGGTGTTCCCTGTACTGACTTTGTGACCTTGAGTGAGATGCCTAACTTGTTGAACCTGATTTTATTCCACCATGAAATGAGGATAAAAATACTCATCCAGTCTGGGTTAGGATCAAACTATGATCACCGCCACCATGATCGCTGCTATCCTCTTCACCGAATGTGCATTTATTGTGTACAATGTACTAAGCATTTTATGTGAAGTATCCTGAGTCAGAATATTTCTGTGATATAGATGTTTGTGGTACTTGTACCTCGTAGGTAAAGAAATGAGTTGGACAGTGCTCAAGTAACCTTCCCAGTTAGGCAGTAAAGAAACAGTCATCTGGACTCCAGGTGTGAACTCTTCCAATTCCCTTATGACTCCTTGGGTAGCAGGTGTGCCGTTATCCTCAGTTGTTTCTGCACCTTCTTCTGTTTTCTCCGTTCTACATGGAAGACTAGATTCTCCTTTAGATAATATTTCCCCAAGTACAAAGAAGTACAGTGGCGTCACTTCCATGCATGATCCCTACTCCTTCCGGCTAAGCTGCTTTCACTTCCTGGGTGACTAAAATGTTCTTAGGCCACATCCAATATGGCTGATACCTGGCTCTTTCAGTATCAAATAGCATGTGAGAGACACAACTGGGCCTAAGAACAGGAGAGAGTGGCTTGTGGAATGAGCTCAATTTGTACACTTTCCCAGGGCACGGGGGAGGAAAGGACGGTGACTTGTTGCTTGGGAAATGCTGATGGGTGGCCTGGTATCTTGAGAATGTGCTCAAACGACCAGGGGATGTTTTTCCAACCTCTCCTTCTCCTCCCCATTCCTGGGATGTTACTTTGGACTTTACCACTTTTTCCCAGGCACTAAAGAGAAAGCAAAGTCTTATTTTTCAATGCGTAGTGCTAATTTCATCATGAGGAGCCCTATCTCTGTATCAGTACGTGCCTGAGTCAATGTTAGTATTCCATGCTATCTAATTTACCTTTTGCCAGACTGTAAGGGAGTTTATTATCTTTGTTTTACAATTGAGGGAATGGAAATTTAGAGAAGTGAAGCAATCTTCCCATAGTCATATAGGTGGAAATAATGAAACCGGGATGCAAATACAAGATCTGGGATCTTACCCAGTACGTTACTCTCTGTGACTCATGGCGTGCCCTAGGCATGTTATCAGCAGAGACAGTGCCAGCCTGGTGGCCCACTGTTGGGTCTTTTTTTTTTTTAATTTTATTTAAAGAGAAAAAGCAAAAAAGAAAACAACCAAACAAAACAGAAAAAGGGTAGCAACAATACAGAATTCCAAAGGCAAAATATAAAAGAACAACAAAACAAAAACAAAAACAAAAACACTAAGAAATCTCCACTTGATAAGTTACATACTGTCATCATTGGAAATAGTTGTTCAAGTTACAAAATTAAAGCATACAAGATAGACATTCAAACAGTGCGACTGTTAACAGTTTTGCTCAACAATCTAACAGAAACAGTAATATGGTTATCTATCTTACACACTTAAACATACATGCAGTTATATCCTTTAGAGCACTTTCTTTCCCCTCCTTTTTATATATATATATATATATATATATATATATATATATATATATATATGTATTTTTAAATTTTATTTTAAAGTGGGTAAAATTAAACTCAACAAAACAGAACAGAATGGAACATAAGAAAGCATAAATTTCAAAGCTAGACAACCAGAGATCTTCACTATCTGTCATATTGTCTCTTATTTTCTTCTAAATGGTTATCCATATCTTTGCATATGGGGAGCTCATACTAAATAACATAGCCAATCTTTTCACAAGATGTGTAGTTAACTGGCTCCCACTTGCTGAGGGGGAGGGGACACAGGACAGGGGACAGGATGACATGAGATGTCTGATTCTCAGCCTGAGTGCCGGCAGGATCACAGCCACCCCCCAGAGAGGGAAGGAGCTCATTGTTCTCCCAGCACCCCAAGTCAACCGCATGGTGCAGGTCCCGACGCACCAGTGTCTCTCTCCTTCGAGCGGCCGAAAGTCTGCCACACTCACAGCTGCTCCCCAGAGAGGGGAAGAGCTCCTTGTTCTCCTGGCACCCCGAGTCAACCGCATGGTACAGGTCCTGAGGCGCCAGGGTCTCTCCCCTGCAGGCCCCCTAAAGTCCGCCATACTCACCTGCTATTTCTTTCTGATGAACTGACCATTCCATTTCCAAAGTTCTGAAATGGCCAACAGACCACAGAAAAAATTCTCTTTAGGCTCCTGTTTGAAACCAGCAGCTACAGCAATCTATTGACCTTGCTTCAAGGCCAGCCACTGTTGGTTCTTATGTACTCGTCTAGGCTCTCTATATGCTTCTGTTCCCCTGGCGCTTGGCTTTTTTGTTCACATGGCCACTTCAGGGATGTTCTCACCTTGCAAGGCCACTGCAAAAACAAATCAAGGGACTGTCATGTCATTCAGCGCTGATCATTTTCTTGTGTTAAACATTGGAGGGAAAAGTGACCAGGCACAGATCTTGACAGGGGTTGTAACACAGGGAGCCAGCAGTGTCATCTGAGTAACCCAAAGCTGAGAGAGGTGATCCTGCATGTGAATATTCAGGAGAGGTGAAGGAGAAAATAATCCCAACACTGCTTTGCAGAAGGAGGTCTGAGCCTGGCGTGGGAAGACTTTGAAAGCCAGATGGTAGGGTAGTGAGGCTATGAGAGTAACCCGACTGCAGACCTGATGTGTGATGTGTTGTGTCGCGGGTGCCAGAGTCTGTCTGTCTTGGAGCTTGCTGGAGGAAGCTGTGGCCAGATGACTTAGTCTGCTTGGGCTACTATAATAGAATGCTTTGGAGTGGGAAGCTTAATACAGCTCTCGCACTTGTGGAGGTGGCTGTGAAGCCTCCAGGGCATCTGGTGGGGACCAGCTTTCTGGTTCAGCACCTTCCTGCAAGGTCCTCATACAGGGGAAGGGATTGAGTCTTCTTGGGGTCTTTTTTCTAAGGTCACTAGTTCCAATCATGGAGGCTGCACTCCTAGGACCTAAATCACCTCCCAAGAACCTTATCTTTTAACACTGTCACTTTGGGGATCAGATTTCAACATGTGTGTGTGTGTGTGTGTGTGTGTGTGTGTGTGTGTGTGAGACAGATATTTGGACTGTAGCACCTGCTGTTGTAGGCTTTTGAGACATGAGGGAGACTTCAACAGAAGCCCCTGCTGGTTTTGAGTGCGGAAGTGACCTATTTCCAAGGCCTGCATGGATGCCACGATGCCACCTATTTCCATGACACCACTTATTTGGGGAAGATCTTTGCACGGTGACCTGGAGGGACTGGGACAGCCTGGGGGGGTGGGTGTCATAAGAATCCAGCTGCCAGATGAGGATGGTCTGGCCTAGGGCCCTGGCAGAGGGGATGGAGAGGAAGTGTGGGGTAATAGCAATGTCATGAGAGGGGGATGGACAAGTCATGGGCAGTGGGACACAGGAAAGGATTCCCTGACTGTGACCACATTGGGCTGAACACTGTCTACAAACCCAGCTGCCCCCCACGCCAGGACAACCTGGCAGGCAGGTGCTGGTGCTTCTGTGTGCTGGACTTTTAGCTTTGCACAGAGACTTAGAATCCTCACCTTCCTCTACTTTCCTACTTTGGATTCTTTTCCTCCTAATGATGGTCATAGTCATAACTATAATAATTACGGAGGCAATAATATGGTTCAGAATGGATGGAGAGCCTTTCTTCTGTCGAGGCTAACATGAGAGAGGTGGGGGCAGGAGGGACCCTGGCAGAAAGAGGATGTAATCTGATTGGCTGGAAAACAATTCTCAGCTGTGTGGAGAGGACCCAGCCAAGAGAGATGTGTTTCTGACCTTTCAAGCATGGACATGTCCTTGGGTAAGAACACATGTCCTCTGCTATGAGAGGCAAGGTAGGGCCCTGGTGCCTCGTGTGTCTCCTAGATGCAGCTGGTAATGATGGAAAAGAATGCTTTGAAGCTTTGTGTCCCCTCCCACCTTGCAGCTCAGAGAAGCCTTCCTGGGGTGGCCAGTGGAGAGTGACCCTCCATTCCTCCCTCAGCTGTCTTGCTGCTGGTCATAATACTCTCTAGCTCACGGCACTTTACAAATTGCTAAGCCTGTTTGAATTCATTATCTTGTATAATTCCCCCAACTGCAGAGCATTATTACTATCATCCCCCTATAGATCTATTTATTGGAAAAACTTGGACGGAGCAGAGAGTGCTAAGTAAAAGTAAAGTCAGTGCAGGACCAGTTACTAGGCACCCAAGCCAGGTCCCCCTGGGTAAATGGCTGAAGCCCACACTACATTCCCGGCCCACCACGCAAACCACCACAGTCAAGCACTTTAACATGTTTCAGGTGCTCATTTCTTTTCCCCAAACACATGGGACAAATCTTAGAATAAATCAAAGGACTTAATTTCTCTCCCTGTTCTAAGTGGGATGCCTAGATTGCTTCTTTGACTGTGCGTATGCTGCCCTCTTGCGGTGAAACTTAGTACCTTCTGGTCTTTTTTTTCTCCCAGGAGGAAATGCAAGGGTTTTTCAGTACCATGCATCAGGTGCTGGCTACACAGGTGAACGAAAGACACAATGTTTTGTCTTCTTGGAGGGGAGGAGGGTAGAATAGAGACCTCAGGTCTCAGAGACTGCACTGGGAGAAAGCTTAAGATGAGGGTTGAGAGGCAGGCAGAGGTCACATCAAGCAGAGCTTTCTAGAACATCCTTTGCACAGGGAAAAACACTGAAAGCATTTAAGAAAAAGGGTGAGTAAGTCTGAGATGCCCATCAAGGCTCTTTGTATTTGTGCCTGGACTTTCCACTGAACTCAAGAAGCAGGTCTCAAGAGCCATGCTGGCCACACAGTGACTCACCCTTGGGGAGCTGCACTGTAGAATTTTACCGAACACCGATGGCTGGGCCCCACTCATAAGCAATTAAATCGGAAGAGCTGCAGATGGGCCCAGACCCAGGCAGATGTTCAGCAGCTGTGTGTGGTTGTAGGGCACTGCTACAGCTGAGAATCGCCGTGCGGCACAACTCGGCCTCTGCTCGGGGTGCCCAGTAAGAATCCACCTGTGAGGGTGAGGGCTCCTGGGGCCTGCGAGATTCTAGGGCAGTGGACTGGGGTGCAAGTGAGCTGGCCATTGCCCTTATGGGCTTGAAGGGAGATGGGGAAAGTAGATTGCAGAGCCCAGAATATTGACAAGAAAGACCCAAGCTGTATCCGGACTGGATGGGAAAGTGATACACACGTCAACATGATTGTTTTTATTGTAATGGAGGAAAAAGAGGTTCAGAAAAGTCCTACATTGCAAGGGAGTCAGGGCAGAGTTCTGCAGAGGCAGACAGGAAGTGCTGGGGCTCTCCACGGTGGCCACTTATGGACCTGCCGTATTTTCACTCTACCTTGTTTCTTAGCTACCTTGTCTCTCCTCAAAAGCTTCCAGACAAAGTACCATATGGATGACTCTTCAGTCCTGTTGCAGTTGCAAGTGACGGCAAGACTAACCCAAAGCTGCTTAAGCAAAGAGGCAATTTATAGGCTCAAATGACAGAAGAATTTAAGGATGTAGTTTGGCTCCCGGAACCAATCATTGTGGCAGAGAAATACAGGGCTCTGATTGGTCAATCCTGGTTGTGCTGGGCCAATGGGAACAGTACCATAATATGGAAGAAGAGTATGAAGTTCCTAACCTTCCTTGTTCTGCTGATCAGTGTGTGCAGCTTTTGGCTGAGCTGGAAGATTTTGAGGAGCTCTTAGGCCATAACCTCATATTGGCTGAGGGACAATAAATGACATTCGTCCAAGCACCAGATGACCCGACTGTTCTCCAGTGACAGATGTATACTGGAGAATCACTGGTTGTCTTGCTTGAGTTCTCCATGTAGCCTCTACCCCCTAAATAGAGTGATTCCCTGGGGGAAAGATATGCCATCCACGGTGGCAAGGAGTGGATGGAAGAAGGATTAACCCGCTACCTCACTCTGTGGTAGGGGTGACCTGTAGGCATGTTTTTCCTTTCTAAATATGTTTCATTTCTTTGCATGTTTTGCTTTATTTTTGTTTTGAGACAGGGTCTGACTATGTAGCCCAGGCTGGCCTCGAACTCGCAGAGATCCTCGTGCTTCAGTCTCCTGAGTGCTGGGATTATAGGTGTGCACCACTGTCACTCAAAGTTCATTGTTTACATTACAGTTCATGCTTGGTGTTGTCGAGTCTGTGAGTCTGGACAAGATATAGTTGTTACAGGCAGCTGAGTTAGTTAAAAATATTGTAGGCAGTGAGACAAGGCTAGGTCCTCCGGAGAGCCAGTGCAGAAGCCTAGATATCTTGCAACTGTAGGGGAGACACACACCTCCTGCTGTGGGCCAGGCCTCAAGACAAAAGATCAAACAAATGCATCCATATCCTAAAGACTGATATTCTAAATAGTTCCCTATCACCGGAGGAACAAGGAGTCACCATCCCAACCCCTAGGAAAGAGTCAGTGCTCTCTAAAAATGCCGACTTTCTATGTGACTTGCTTCCCCATTTGTCCCCAAGTTAATCAATTTTACCTAAACTGTTAATCTTATTGGCTAACTATAGTTCTGTTCCACCTTATGTACATCTGCCTTGCAAGTTCCCAGTTTCCCCACCTTAAACTCATCTCACCCCATGATTTTACTCTATAAAAGTCCCTAAAAAAGACGAAGTCTTTGACAAATTGCTCAGGGCCCCTTCTGTGTCTCAGAAAGAAACTTTCTTTCTCTCATTAAATATATTCTCCTCTTAACCTCCGTTGTTCCTAAAATTAATTCTTTGATTTTAGAGAACACAAACTCACACCAGACATAGTAGGTCGGGGAGTTTCATTTCCCTGTGTCACAGTGACAAGCGTCACCAGTGCAGCACCATGAGGGCTGTCACTACTCTACTCCTCCTGTGTTCCACCGTTCATCCTCTGCTCCTCCCCCCTCTGGCAGTCACTGATTCTTCTCTGTTGTCTCCAAAGTGTTACCTTTTAGCAGAGATTCTACAATATACAGTCTTTTTTTTTTTTTTTTGGTACCAGGGATCGAACCCACGACCTTGCGCTTGCCAGGCAGGTGCTTAAACCACTGAGGTACATCTCCAGCTATATACAGTCTTTTAATATTGCCTTCTGCTACTTGATAATATACACTTAAGCTTCCTCCATCTCTTTTCATGGAGGAATCATGATAATGCATTTTTAATGCTAAGTTATATTCCGGTTCTTGGCTATGACAGTTGTTTATTCATTCACCTACTGAATGACATCTTTGTTACTTTCAAATTTCAACCATGATGAATAAAACTGCAATAAGCATCGTCTGAAGAATTTTGTGTACACATACTTTTTAAACCCTTCTTGGTTAGTACCAAGGAGTGCAGCTGCTGGATTCTACAGCAGGAGAATATTGGTTGTGTATGAAACTGCTAAACCACCTACTAACGAGAGTTTTTGTTGCTCTGTATCCTCAGCACTATTTTATATTTCTGGGCTAAGGTTGTTCTAACAAGTATGTATTTATATCTCATTGTTGTTTTCATTTGCAGTACTCCGCTGATATATGATGGGGAGCATCTTTTAATATAATTATTTACTATTTTTAGTGAGATATCTATTCAGATCTTGGCCAACTTTTATAGACAGATTGTTTCTTACTGAGTTAACTGAAATAATTCTTTGTATATTTCAGGTAACAGTCCTTCCTTAGAGAGTTTTTTCCCCAAACATTTCCTGCCCGTCTGTGGCTTGCTTTCTCATTCTCTTGATGTACGCAACACAGCTTACATCTTTTGAACATCTATCTGAAGGCCTTTTCCTTGGCCCAGAAGTACTATAAATCTTTCTTGGAGGACCAGAGCAAACAGGGCATGATGGACGCCTGAGCTCCTGGGACTGGATTGGTGAGGTGTTACACAGAGTTAATGAGAAGAGGTAGCAAGACTCAGTTTAATGCCAGCAATTACAATTATTTAGATTTAGAGAGTGTTCTCAAGGTCATGCTCAGGAAATAACGTCTGGAGGTGGCTACATTGGGCATGTGGCCTGGGGCAGGACCTGGATTAATGTAGAACACAGGGACAAGACTTGTTACACAGCAGGGCCTTAAACTGTCATTACTGATGGATCCCTTATTGCTGGAGTCTCTCCGAAATGCTTTGGCCTGGGCCAAATAGGAAAGAAAATACCTAGATCTTCTTCCTGATAATGTATGTGAATCCAGAAATGTAGTCAGAGATCAAGGGAGGAAAAAAAAGAAAAGGAAGAAAAAGAACATTTAAGAACATTAGGAGATTTTCACCAGCCCAACCAGGGGCTCAAAAAAGCAGATTCCTCACCCCAGCATTTCAAACTCAATACAGAAGGCAGACAAAAAAAAAGATAGAAAGCCAAATAGAAAGAAAAAGAAAAAGAGAAGGGAAAAAGGGAAGAAAATAAGCAAGCAAGGAAATAAGAAATGAAGAGAAGTCTTTATTACAGATTTTCCACATACAGAAGTGTCTGATTTAAAACTGAAGACTGGTTTAGGGCGCAGCGGTGGAGTGCTTGCCGGGCATGTTGAGGCCCTGGGTTCCATCCCCAGCACCGCAGAAACACAGAATTAGATCGAAAAAGCCACGCATGGCAGGAAACTCAGGCCCTTATCGCATCCTCAGTGTCCTGTACTGGGGTAGCGTCAACTCTCCCTCCCAACCCATCGCCTTGGGGAAGATAGAGACCCACAGAGAAGGGAGTTTGACCAAGAGCACACGGTGAGCTCAAAGTATTTGTGCCTCCTCTACCTAAAATTCTTAAAGAATGATAAAGTTTTCAATATGGTACAGTGAAATCCTCAGACAATTAGAATTCTTTAGGAGCAGAATAAATGTGACAGCAAACAGATTTAGAGAATCAAGGAAAAGAGGCAGGTAGAAAGCAGAGGACTTACTTACATGTGATTAACAACCATATCGACATCCTTGAAACTTTGTCAAGGAGAGATAACCCTCAAGTTATAAGAACTCCTAAAGCAAAGAAAAATGGAAAGAATGAGAAAAAAAATTTTTTGTTTTTGGAAAATAACCAGTACCTTTTTCAAAATAATCAAGTTCATAATATTGTCGTTGCCAATTTGTCATATGTATGTGTGACACATAGTTCTTTGTTCCTTCTCTAATAAGAAGAGAAGTGTAATAAAGTAGAGCCACAGTAGCCTGACCCATGGACAGTAACCCTGGGCATCACATCCTCTCTACTCTTCCTATTCTTCCAGAAGGTTCTCCGTGGTTGTCCTCCCACTCCTTCTATCTTTGAGAAGTTTCTCCTGTTTGTTCTTCTTTGCTGTTTATTTTTCATTGGTGCCAACCCTACCCGCCCCACGGGCGCAGGTGGTGGAAAGGATTTCACCAGCAAATTTGGCTCCTAAATTGACCTTTGCTTTGCTTTGCCTCTTGGTGCCAAAGTCGTGCAGCTGGGTAGAATCACCTGGAAAGCTGGCTTCACCCCTAGAGATTTTTTCCACAGTAGAAGCCAGGTGCTGAGCTTCCTAAAGCCCACAGGTAATTCTGATGTGCACTGAGGGTTAGAGCTTCTCTGGCCCCTGGAGCAGTTTAATCTTTACAATTCACTGTTACTAAAATTCAGGAGCACTGGTGCAGGTTTTCTGAGGGCTTTGTTAAAATATATGTGAAGAGGCGCTTTCTGTTTCTATTAAAAATATTTTTATTCTTAATGGATACATAGCAGTTGTACATAATTTGTTGGATACTGTGTGACATTTCAATTCATGTACATAATATGTAAGGACTCCAAGTAATTGGCATAACTATCACCTTAGACATTTACCATTTCTCTGTGTTGGTGACATTCAAACTCTTCACTAGGTATTTGGAAATATTTGACTAGTGGTTGTTAACCATAATCATCACCCCCAACCCGTGCTAGAGTACTATAGGGTGTTACAACTCATTTCTCCTATGGCTCCATAGTCCAGCTGCCCTCCTGTACTATTAAACACCCTCTCTCCATGCCCATCTTTCCTAGGCTCTAGTAACTACAATTCTTTTCTCTCCTTCTTGGATAGCAACTGTTCGCGTCTACATGTGAGTGAGATCAGGGGACATCTGTCTTTCTGTGCCTGGCACACTTAATATAATGTGCTCCAGCTTCATCCACACTATTGCAACTGACTGAATCTTCTTCTCTTTATCAGTAAAAGCTTCCTTTGTCTAGTCATCTGTGGTTGTCTAGGTGGGTTCCATGTCTTGTCTGCAGCAAACATGGCCTATCCCTTTGGCCTAGGACACTTTCCTGTATTATACCAAAAAGGTGTCTCATCCTGGTGGACTGAGAAACGGTCTGTCCTACCTTCTGCAGAGAATCCCTGCAGAGAATTTCTGTAGGCAGAAGTGCGAGTGAGGGCTTTTGTTGGTTTGCTTGCTTGTTTTTGATGTGTTTATAATCCAGTAGAAAATATTAGCAGGAAAAAATGAACATAAGAACAAAGAGCATAGATATTCTATAACGTCATCATAAATAAGTAGAATAAGGTGCTCAGTTATTTTGAGATGACAGACTGAGAAGAGACAAAACCAGTAACCAGAGAGGATGCAAGAGAAGCAGTTATGAATCTAAAATGCATAGCACTAATGCAGAAAAGAAAAATAAAATCTTACATGGAACACCTAACCAAGTAATTAAAAGAGTTAGGAAATCAACAAATCAGTCAGCCCTTGCAAAAAAGGTAATTGCAACTTGTAAAAAAAAAAAACCCAGAAAAATTGAAACATAAAGAAATATTAGCCCAAGAATTGGAAGCAAGATTTGATTCTTTATTTAAAAGTATGATTTAAATAGTCTGGCTTGACCGACCAACAAAAGAGGAAGAATATTATGAGGATATTAACTTGTTTTAAAAAGGTTATTATCATCATTTAAGAATGTAATTATCATCATGGAAAAAACATATTTTTCTCAATGCTCTATGCCCATGCATACAGCTGTAACTGCTATTAATTACTGTGCAAATTAAATTAAACCACTTGAGAATCCAGAGTTTCAGAGAGCCCAGCACTTGAGTTATAAGGAAGGCCACGCTCTCCAGACTTGGAGGTCACGCAAGGCAGGGGCCCGGGGGTCTGGGGAACCATGGTGCCTTTGTTACCATCCCCTCCCACTGGCCACAGAGGCTGCTGTTGATGCTGTCTCTTCCTGTCCCATAGCTGCTGGCCCAGGTTCCCCTCGCTGAGAGTGGGCGCTCAGTGGTACCCCACCTTCAGGGTGCTACTTTTCATCTCCGAGGTTCCTGAGGTCTCAGCTCCTTATGCTGAAGCTGAAAAAAATTCCAGCACATTGCTAAGGAACAAGAGATCACTTTGTCTTCAGTGAAGGCTTCTTTGAGGGAGGAGAACAGGCAGGGCTCTTTTAAGCCTTCATTTTCATCTCACTATTTTAACTTCAGTTACTTTTTGGTTGGTGCATTTGTCAGTTTTGACAAATAATCGGAGAAGTAAACAGTTGAAGATAAACAGATACTGAATAAGTCTACATTTTGGGTACTGTGGTTTTCAGCTATAGAATTTCCATTTGGTTCTTTTTTATAGTCACTGTGTCTTTATAGAGATGTATTTAGACATTTAACCATTATAATTGCTCTTTCTTTTAAAACATCAATCACGTTGATTATGTTGTTTTAAAACCCTTGCTTTCTATTTCTAGCATCATCTTTGGTTCTGTTTCTCTTAGACATCTTTTCTCTTGGTTATGGGCCACATTCACCTGCTTCCTCACATGTCTCAGTAATTTTATGTTGTATGCTGGACACCATAAATACTATGTGCGTCACACAATGCATAATGGAAGTAATTAACTTATAAAGAGCAAGGGCTTATTTTGGCTTACAGTTGAGGAGGCTCCAGTCCAAGATTGAATAACCACATAACTTTAGACCTCTAGTGAGGGCATGATATAGCAGGAAAGTGAGGCAGAACAAATTGCTCACCTCATGTCTTGGTAACTTTTCTTTCATTGCTGGGACAAAATGCCCAACACCCAAAATGAGGGAAGAAAAGCTTTATTTAGCTCACAGTTTGTGGAGGTTTCAGTCCATAATCAGCTGGCTCCAAGGTAGAGTGGTGTGGCACTGGGTAACACTTCTAGGCAGCAGCCAGCAAAAGCAACCAGAGCAAACGAGGGGAAGAGCAAGCCTCTTCTCATCCTTTATATTATAAGCAAGCTACTACCCTCTTCCCCGGACGGGTGTTCACAATGCCACATCACCTCTGTGCCCTCCTCTTACACAGACTCAGGATGTTTACAAAGTAAGCGTCCTGGCTCCCTGCTGAGTCTCTTAGTTCTAAACTTCTCCAGTTGACAGACTGTATCAACCATAACACCTCATAAGCCAGGAAGCAGAGCAAGAAAGAGGAAAAGACTGAGGTCCTTTCATCACCTTCAAGGACATGACTCTCATGTCCTAAAAGCCTTCTCTTTAGCCTCACCTTCCAAAAGTTCTACCACCTCTCAATAGTACAACCTTGGGGACTAAACCTTTAACACATGACTCTTTAGGGAACATGCAGCCAAACTATAGCACTATGGTTTGGGGGGAGAGGTCTGGATTTTATTGTTTTCTTTTAAAGAGAAATGGACTTTAATAATTTACTGCTGAATACTTATAGTGCTGCTGAATACTGAATACTTGATCATATTAAGACTTGGCTTTAGACTTCCTTAGAGTGAGCCTGGAATTTTTCTTAGTCTATCATTAGAGAAAACCTACTCTTATGGTCTTTCTTGGGATCTAGATTGAATGCTCAGGGTATTCAGGACATTTTAGGTGTTCAGAATGCCAAAGTCTCACAACACCTGTCTTTGGAGTCTTTATTCAGTTTGTAATATCTTCTCCCTCAATCCCAGTGACTGTTCTCTGTGTAGCTTTTAGTGCTTGACTACAGCTTCAAGGTGACCTGATGCAGATTTCTAGGATTCTTTTCTTCTTTTTCCCCGTTATTCTGACTGTCACTTCCAGCTACTTTCACTGCTCTTATCTCTGACCTCTGTTTTTCTACCTAGAGATAGTGCTATTCTCTGGCTTTACTTCGTTGATCTGCATTTTGGGAAATTATCCCACTCAGGAAGCTGGGGTACATTTTAAGACTTAGGTTGAGTGGGTTTTTTTGTTGGTTTGTTTCATGGATCAAAGCACTGCTTGTTTGTTGTCCATCACCTGAAAAAAATATGTATTTTATGTAGTTTGTTCAGTCCTGTAATTGGTCAGATTAGGCATATTTTGATACCTTTTACTCCACCATGACTGATTTCCTTCTTTATTGCATGTTCACAAATGTGTTTTCATAAAGAAACATTTTACCCAAGGATGAGAATTCACTTGTTTATCTCTCAGAGAGGTTAAATGAGTAATGTAAATGAGTAAAACAGCTTGGATAAGGTTTTGTTGTATTGGAAAATATGTGCCTCGTGTAAATAATATTTGATATTTGTAGTGTTTGATATTCATCAAATGCTACTGTGCTAGAATGTGTTCTTAGTACTGCTTTTCCAGCCTCTGTGCTACAAGCACAATGTGTAAATAGCAAGGCCTCCTTTGAGATTCCTAGCTGGAGTCAGTTTCCTTGATTGACCTAGATATACCAGTTATCACCACTGGTTTATCCTACGTAGAGTAAGTACCATCAGGGTGCTACTGCCTGTGGGTCAGACTGTGACAGGGCCACTACTTCAGCCTAGTGCCACATTTTATGAGAGATACAGGCTACCCAGAGCTCATCCAGAGAAGAATGGTTAGGGTCCTGTTGGTTTCCACTTTACTGTGGATCAGAAAACAAAACTGTAGCTATTTAGATTCATTTCTTTCATCTTAGCCTTTGTTTTACAAGTTCTCTGTGATTCTCACCCATGTTTATTATGTCATCAAAATATTTCTAGTGATGCTTCTTCTTTCTTTTTACTTTTAACTTATATAATAATTATGTCGGTTCTCAATGGTCCCCTTAGACTGTTCATCTCCCTGTCAGTCTTATTCTGTTTTATGTTCTTAGCTTTGACCCCTCTTCTTTGTGCACTAAATTCTTATTAATTTACTTTAGAGTGCAGAACAATTATGAAGGGTTTCCTTCAGCTCTTGGTGGCATTACCATCAGGGCTGGTCCACACATGCATAGGCTCAGTTCCTAGGACCCATAATAGTATTAGAAGTCTGGGAAAAGTAGCTCACATTTTTAGCACTTTTAAAGTCAGAAAAACAAATAATATTAAAAATATAGTATAAAGCCACATTAAATTATACTGATATTTATGGCATATGATCATAATATATATGTATATATATATTTTTTAAAGTATGTTTTTATGGAGAGAGTCCTCCAAAGACAATAATTCCTACCACAAATGTAGTCATGTGATTTGGTTAGTCTGCTTTATAAAATTAATATTAATTTCTTGGTATCATTTATTAATGTGATCATAATTGAGCTCCTCTAGCTGCATCAAAAATATTGTTACAGCTGGTTTGTGAACTGAAAGATCTACTGTGAGTTAAGACATTAAATCCAGCTGTCACTACTATTGAGCCTCTGGTTTTCTTCCCTCTTCACCCCCAAACCGTCAACCTGTTATGGATATCAGGTTAACTGTCCTAACCAGGTTGTTTATTTAACTACCTGGGATTATTTGTTTGTTTCTCTAATGTCATTAACTTATTTCTCCATTTCATATATTTTTTGCAAGGGAAGTTAGCTTATTAGCGCTACGGATGGATTTAATTAATTCATGCTCAGCTTATGGGAAGGTGCTTTCTGGAAACTGTGCTGTGTTTCATCACTAAAGAGGCTTCCAGTGCCTGTTATCCTGATTTTATGGATGCTAAACTTAGCAGCTACAGTCTGGTGCTGGTAGATAATCATTACATGTTTAATACTGTTGCCTGAAAAATACTTTACTTCATTAGACTTTAAAAATAGTGAGTTTTGTCTAATTTTCTCATTCTTGTTCAACATCTGGAATTATTTTGTTCTTATAGTCTACATAGAAAAGTTGGGATAAATGCTTTTTCTCTCTGTCTCTTCAAACCACCGATTTCAGTAAGTCGTTAATGATCTGATGGCTTTCCTAGATATCCAGTGAGTTGTTTCTTTGTTCTTCTCTCTGTCGTAAAACTGAGAAACAGTAAGAAACCATTAGCAATGACAAATGTGCTCAGAACCAACACAGGGTCTACTTAGCTCTAGTCTCCAGAAAAGGAAATCAAGATATTAAAGGACAAAAAAACAATTAAAACAATTGTTGATTCCAGGTTTGCGCAGGAAACGCAATGATCCTGGAATACGTTTCACACTAAGAAGCTAGAAACTACGATAGAGAAATGGTTTGAGCCAAGAGGACAGAGAGGCTCTCACTGGCCAGCAAAGGGAGAACACGAGAGTCAGAAAAGAATAATGGAAACAGTTTATTAAAACAAATTGACTATATGAAATCTAGGAGGTCACTGCATACAGTGTGTGTGTGTGTGTGAGAGAGAGAGAGAGAGAGAGAGAGAGAGAGAGAGAGAGAAAGATGTGAGACAGAGACCAAGAATAAAAAAATCAATACACACAATTTCAGACCCTCCCGATTTCCCCTGCACAAGGCTTGCACCCTGTATATTACTTCCAGGAATGGATATCAGCTCCCATCTCCTAGCGGACTCACCAACACTGTGTTACTGATCTGTAATAGGTAAACAGTGGCATCTGGGTATAGTTTTTACTTGTGCTGGTCTTAGGAGCCACACTGAGAAATTTCCTTATGCTTATAGTCTTTTCAATGAACTTCCTGTGCATGACAATTTTTTTCCAAGGGTTCTTCTGTTCTTTCCTGAGTTTGTGAGCTATTTATATCCCAGAGACAGTAGACTTTCCTGTAATAAAGCTGCAAATATATTTTTCCACTTTCTCATCTGTCTTTTGTAGTCATTTTATGACATATGAAGAGTTTCTTAGTTTGTTCCATTTTCTCTAATGCGGTTAGATTTATCAGACTTTTAAAACTGCTTCTGGATTTTGTGTCATTAGATGGGTGATGTCCTGACTTTTTCCTAGCACACCTGAGAACTGTTTGTTCTCCCGCTGAGCTCGCTGGGCTGAGCATTGTTTGTCTTCCTTCCCCCGAGAAACTGAAAAGCTGACAGGCAGAGCTGGCCTGGCCCTGTGCACTGGGCCTTCACGTGGACCCGAGCTGCTTGCCATCAATAGTTGGACCACAGTGTCCTCCTGCTGGACATGAACCATTTCACAGAATGCCACCATCAGACAAGGCCCAGACCTATCAGGACCGAAAACCACTCCATGGTCACGCCAGAGCACAAACAAGGCAGGAACATCCGTCAGATCTCTGCAGGGATCATGTGTCTCCCCATCTGGTGAACAAGTGGCCTCTGCTTCCTGACCAACGACAGCTTTACCCTTCTTCAGCAATTGCAGTTTCAACCCATTACAACTTTACTATAGTGTCATGTCCTTCTGGTTAAGAGTTATGAGGATCCCCAATCCTAGATTTATCCCTGCACCTGACAACATCCAATCAGAATAAATCCCATTTCCTTAAATCCTCTTCTGAGATCATTACCTAACGCAAGCTCGAATCTGCGAAGTCTTTCCATCATTCTCTTAGTTGCCTGTAGTGCGTCCTCTCCCCTGCTCACTGGTAGTATACCCACCTTGCTCAACAGTAGATGATGCCCTGGCGGTCTTTGATCAGAGCACGTTGATGTCATTCTTTTTGCTGGTCACCTAGTGGGGTGGGGAGTCCACAGATGGCAAGGCCAGCCCAGGAGGCTGGCGTATCAGTAGGAGTCCTGCATGCACATCACTCCTGTAGGTGTGAGTACCATGAGGCGTCCTGGCTTTGGCTCATTTTCCCGATTCCATGTGTAGCCATGACTGTGGCAAAGCAAACCCACCCCGAGGGGCTTCCCACACTGCCCACACTGACCTTGTTCCTCTGCCCCTTCCAGCATCCATTTCCACAGTCATCGGTGTGAGGAGACTGTTGTGCTGGTTTGCTGAGCTCTGAGTTTCAGTGTGTCAGGGAGGACACTCAGGATTTGGAGCTGGTGTGGATGGTGGGCCTGCAGGTTACTGAGCAGGTTGTCCTTCTCTCTCTCTTTAGTTAGTTCTCTGTTGTTTTTTGTTCATTTTGTCTTTGATTTTGGCTCTCTTGTATGGGTTATGGCCTTTTCCTTATTAGATTGCTTTTAGTCATTTTTATGGGTTTTAAATTATTTGCTACTAATTTTGTTAGTACTGGGGAAGAGAAATTCTGCAATGCTTCTTCTTAGAGTACTGAAGCTGTCTTCTCTCCTCCCCATCTCTCTACTGGGACACTTTTTATTTATTGTTTTTCTGCAGTTCTACAAGTTGTTTTTCTTTCAATTTGTGCTTTTGGAAACAAAAAGTGGGGTGTGTGTGTGTGTGTGTGTGTGTGTGTGTGTTTGGGTTAGAACATATCGTCTCCAGGTCTCAGAACAGTCAGATTCTTGATTTAAGAAAGGAAGGGAAAAAGACAAACACACTGAGAAACTCATAAAATTCCCAACATCTTATGGAATGATGGTTATGGAATTATCTTCTTCCAGCAGGACTGTGTCCCCTCCTTTCAAGCTGCCTGCTCATGGTCCCATGCTCATAGGGCCTCTCTTAGTGACTGGATGGTTCTACTTAACAGGAATTTTATCAATGTGCGGAATAAAAATTTGCTCACCAGGCTCCTTGTCTGTTTTGTGCTGTTATAACAGAAGTACTGAATAATTTATACATTGAAATTAACGTTTCACAGTTCTTGGGGCTGGGAGCCCTAGATCAGGGAGATAGCAGATTTTTTGGGTCTGATGTACATTATATTTTTTCTCCAAGGTGGAGCCATGAGCACTGTGCTGCTGGAGGGGAGAAATTTGTTCTTCGTGTGGCAGAAGAACGAAGGGAGTGAACCACTCCCACACACCCGAAAAGTCTGCAGAGAGGTAGTGGCATTCATTCATTTATAAAGACAGAGTCCCTGTGGCCTAAACATATCCCCCAAAGCTCCACCTCCCAAGACAGCTTGTTAGGCAGGAAGTTTCCAGTGCATGACGTTTGGGGACACATTTACACTGTAGTGCCCAGTAAGTCTCACCCATTATTTGGAATAATGTCAAATAAGTCAGATAGCCAGCCAAATGCCCTCCCAACCATCAGAAGCCCAATGTCATTTCTCTTTTTTGTCTCAATCTTTCGTTTAAACATCTGCAGTTGTTAATATTGTCTTTATATTACAAGGCAAAAAAACCCTTTTTACCCACCTGCAAACACAATGTGTATGGAAAACTTGTGGTTTGAAAAACACCCCTCACAGTTACTGGGATTAGGTAATGTTTATGGATTTAGCCTATAGCCATGTCACATTGTGGTTATGTATAACATTCATGGTCAGTTCAGCTATTTACTGGGTTTTTCCTCATTTAGATTAACGTGCACTCAAACTTGTGAAATTCAATGTAGGATATTTCCGTCTCTCCCAGTGCACTGGTGCTGGGTTCACTGTGCATCCTGGCACTCGCGGTGTAGTGGGAGTAATTTGCGAGAGACGCCCCTGAGTCCTTGTTCCTAGTTTGTGAAAAACTCCTGGGAAGCTGCACAGATCACCAGTGCTGTGCACAGAACCAGAACCAGGACCTCCAGTGCCCCTCAAGCCGCGAACCGGCGTCTCCCTCCAGGTGCCAGGAACTTACTGGGATGCAGCTCACGGCCCTCCACGGGCTGCAGGACTCCCCTGTGCGTGAGGCTTGTCCGCGTGGGAGCTGCCTGCGCGCTCAGAACGTGCAGCCTGGCTCTTCCCTTGTGAGTGTTCTGCGTTCCTGGGTGACACAGTCGCCTGCTCCTAGGTGCAGAAGAAACTGCGGCACATGCTAGCCTGGGCGAGGGCATCGGGTGCCGTCCAACTGTGTTGCCACAGCACAAGACCACAGACTCACACTCTGTAAGGAACAGAACGCCTTGCTTTTGTTTTTTTAATTAACTAAGTTTATTGGTACAGTTTGGGTATACATAATGATCACAGTCACCACAGGGAATTTGTACCTGTACGTGATGTTGGTTCGTTGTTCCCCTTCCTTATCTTCAACTTTGTTCCCCTTTTTCCTTCCTGTTTTTTTCTTTTCCTTTCCTCCTCCCTCCTCTCTCCCTAGTTCCTCTTTCTATTTCAACATTTCCCCCCTGTTTTACAATATCTATCATATATTTGGTCCTTATTTATACTTTTGGTTGCTCACATCAGAGAAAAAATGTGGTGCTTACATGTGTGTGTCCAATTTATTTCACTGAAGAGTATGGTCTCAAGGTGCATCCATGTAGCTGGAAACGCCTCAGGTTTATCCTTTATGACGCCGTAGTACTCCTTCGTATAAAACCCCACATCTTCCTTATCCATTTATCGGTTAATGGACATTGGAGCTGAGAATGTACTTCTTACAGTTCTGGAGGCTGAGAAATTCAAGGTCAAGGAACCAACAGGCTTGGGATCTGGGAAGATTCTTTCTCTTTGCTAAGATGGAAATTTGAAGACTGCATCTTCCAGGAGAGAAGAATGCTGTGTCCTCACGTGCCAGAAGGTGGAAGGGAGAAAGGGCCTAAGCTGCATCTGTGAAGTCTGGGTATGCAGCTCCTAATCCCATCCACAAGGCAGGGTCCTCCTGGCCTAATCATTTCCTAAAGGGCCGCCTCTTAGGACCACTTCACTGGCAACACTTGAACTCGGGAAGAAGAGGGAGGCACAGTCATAAAACTCACACACTCCGCATCTAATGCCAGAGAAAGAGAGGCTGGGGGTCTGGGAAGATCTGTGGATTGTCCATCACATGTTCTATTCCCACGTGCAAATAAACGAGTTAATGAAAACAGAGGAGGGGAAAGGTAGCTGGAGAATCATTGGTCAGTGATGCCAATTATGATGTCATAGGAGGTGGAAGGTATCCAAGAACACCAGGTGGCTGTCGCTTGCATGGTGCTGGCAAGATGGAAGCCTCACTGAGTCCTGGCTTCTTTGCTAAGGCCAAAAGAGAAGCAAAGACTTATAGGTAGATGGAGCCGGGCAGTGTTTCTTCTCTCCTCAGCATTCTCAGATTGCACGGGTGTCATTTACTTCCCCATCCAACATAACTTCGCCATGGTGCTGTGTCCTGTGCCCTGGGCTGGGTCTTTAGGGAGGGAGGGAGAAAACATTTTTAGTGAAATAGTCTTTGTCTTCACAGTGTGCAGGGTGGGGTGGGCTTGGCCAGACCTCTGGATGAGAGGCTGTGCCGTGCATTCTTTCTCCCCGCTTTCTTCCCCAGAATCTGTCTGTTCCCTCTGGCTCTCCTCACTTCTCAGGTGAGAAGCTGCTTCTGCAGGGCTCCCACCCTAGTCACACCCGGTGACCTCTCGGGACCCTGCTGGCCCTCATCAGAGCACAAAGTTGCTGGATATGCATGTGCCTTTTTTTTCAACATTTCACTGGATAGCCCAGGCTGACCTCAAACTTGTGATCCTCCTGCTTCAGCCTCCTGAGTGCTGGGATTATAGACACCACACTGCGGAGAAGAGAACTCTTGCAGGACAGAGACAATCAAACTTGTAAAGGTCTGTCATGGGCTGCATCAGGGGCAGAAACAAGATGACGGGTGGAGCTGGAAGAGCAGACATTGGCTTCACACCAGGCATCTTATCAAAAGCAGAAGTACCCAGACACATAGGAGGGTGTGGTGGATTGGTAGCTGCTGGGCAACTTGTAACACACAGCTGAACTGAATCAGCTTGGTGCTGGGTGTGGAGGGCCCACCTGAGGACGGCTGCCAACAGCATAAAACGGAGAACTGAGAGGAAGAAGGGTGCTGTTGGTTCTCCTGTTGCCATTTGTTCTCCGGGAGGAACTTGTCGAGTCTCTTTCCTGATGTGAACTTGGCTGTTCTCATCACCAGAGGAGCTGGGGACCTTGTTGTCACTGACAGAGGCTGCAGTTCTCTTTGTGGGAGCTCTGGTCCTTACTTTGAGCATAGCTTCCTGGCTCTGGAGGGGAAGATGGTGCGCTGTTCAGTCTCCTGTTTGTCACACTGGCTTCCTGATATGAACTTGGTGGTTCTCATTGTGGGAGGAGGTTGGGACCTTGCTTTTGCTGAGGATGACTGTGGTCCTTTTCACGGGAACTCTGGTCCTTACTTTGAGCATCACTCCTGGCTCTAGTGCAGATCCCTCAGCCTGCTGGTACAGATCCTTCATCCTGCTGGCATAGACTTTCTACTTTACACTGTTGACCTTGGGGCCTTCCCAGTGCAGATCCATGAAACAGACTTGCATAGGGCATGATCAAGGGCTCTAGGTCTTCAGCTGGACTCATGCAGGACATTGCCATGGGATCCAGGCCCTCAGCCTGGGTCTTAATGTGTAGACAGATTTCCTGCACTTTTTTTTTGTATTTGACTCTTTGGTTGACTATTATAAAATAATCCTACAAATTACATGTCCTGTGTCATGTTGTTTTCCTTGCAAACCCTGACTACAACAAAGGGGGTATGAGGGGGTCCTCCTCATTGGGGTCTTCAGAAACCAATGGAGCCATCTGTGCTTTTATTGCTGATGCCAGGAATCCGCGAATCTACTACAGATAGCAGAATCTATTAGAAAATTCACAACACGATTCTATTTTTTCTTTTAATTTTAAAGAGAAGAAAGATTAAAATAACAAACAGTTTCAAAGCAGATTAGCAGGACAGTTATGATAATTAATACATTGCATATTGTTGTCTTCATAGTAGTTATTCAGAGTACAAAATATAGGCAAGAAACGCTGTCCAAACAATATTAGCACAAACCTTTGTTTTTGACGAACTAAGAGAAACTAGCTGTGTAACTACCTTAACTGTCTGGTGTATGCACATAGTTTTCCTTTTCCCCTTTCTTCCTTTCCTCTTTCCCCATCACAGTTTGTCTTTTCTTTCGGACAGTTCCTTCCCAGTTCACAGTATCTATTGTCCATTCTGGATCATATTTACTCATTCAGTTTCTCACACTCGTGAGACAAGATGATGTTTACACACCCGTCTGATTTATTTCACTTATGAGTACGGTCTCAAGGTCCATCCATTTACCTATAAAAGTCTCCACTTTATCCTCCATGACTGAGTAGTACTCCAGTCTGTAAAAATAAACATACCTTTTAAAAATCAATTTCTCTGGTAATGAGCATTTGGGTTGTTTCCAAGACTTAGCTACTATAAATTGTGCTGCTGTAAACATGGGAGCGCATTTATTGCTGTGGTATGATGATTTGAATTCTTCCAGGAGGATACCCAGAAGGGAAATAGCTGGGTTGAATAGGACCTCCTGTCCTAGGTTTTAAGGAATCTCCACACTGATTTCTGCAGTGCTTGTTTCAGTCTACATTCCTACCATCCCTGGAAAAGGGTTCCTTTTTCCCCACAGTCCTCCCAATATGTGACGTATTTATTGATGATAGTTATTCTTTCTGGAGTGAGGCGGAATCAGAATGATATTTTAATTTCTCTCTCTTGAACAATCAACGATGTTGAACATTTTTTCAATGTATATTTTTGCTGTTTATATTTCTTCATCTGAGAAGTGTGTGTTCATCTCAGATTCTCATTTTTGGAATGAGTCTTCGAATTTAGGGATCTCATTTTTTTCAATTCTTTGTATGTTCTAGATGTCAGCCCTTTGAGGTATAACTGGCTATAATTTTTTTTCCTATTCTTGGGTGTCTTTTCAGTCTGTTCGTGGTTTCTTTTGTTGTGCAAAAGCTTTTTAATAAGTGAGACCCAATTTGTTGATTCTTGCAGTCTTGGTTTTGTTCATAAAGTCTCTGCCTACACCTATGTCTTCAAGATTTCTACCTACTTTCTCTTGCAGTAAATTTAGTGTTTCTATGTTAATATTTAGGCCTTTGACCCATTTTGTTACTTTAGTGTGTAGTGATAGACATGGGTCTAGTTTTAATCTTTGGCATGTGGAAAGGCAGTTTTTCCAGCACTATTTATTATATCCATTATCTTTCTTCTGTTGGAAAGGTTTGATTTCTTTGTTAAAGATAAGGTGGCTGAGTACATTTGTAGTTAGTTGTGTCTGCATCTTCTGTTCTGTTCCACTGGCCCTCAGGTCTGTTTTTTGCTAGTACTATGATGATTTTGACACGGTAGCTTTGTAGTATAATTTCACAGTCTGAGACTGTGATGTCCCTTCACTTGCCTTTGTTGCCCAGAATTTCTTTTCCTATTCTAGACCTTTTCTGTTTCCAAATGAATTTTAGGAGTGTTTTCTATAGATCTGTGATGTATGCTAATAATATTTTGATTGGGATTGCATTAAATCTGTATAGTAGTTTTGGAAGTGTGGTTTTTGCCATTTTGGTTCTTCCTATCCAAGAGTAAGGGATATCTTCTCATTTTTTGATACCCTCTTTGACTTTCTTTTTTAGGATACTGTAATATTCATTATACAGATCATTCACATCCTTTGTTACTTTTATTCCTAAGTATTTCGTTATTTTAGATGCTATTGTGGAGGGTGTGCTTTCCCTAATTTCTCTCTCTGTGAGTTTATTGCTTGTATATAGGAATGCTGCTGCTTTTTGAGTGTTGACTTTTTACCCCCATACTACTGAATTTGAATATTAAATCTACAGATATTTTGGTAGTGTTTTGGGATCTTCTATGTAGAGTATCATGTCATCCGCAAATAATGATATGTAACTTCTTCATTTCCTATCTTTATTCCTTTTATTTTTTTTTCTTGTCTAATTCCTTTGGCTAATATTTCCCAAACTATATTGAATAGGAGAGGTGATAATCCTTATATTTTTCTTAATTTTAGAGTGAAAGCTTTAAGTTTTTGATGATTTAATGTGATGTTAGGTGTTGGTTTGTCATAGATTCCTTTTATAAGGTTGAGGGAAAGACCATGTATTCCAATTTTCTGTGAAGTTTTTATCATGAATGGGTTTTTGACTTTGTCAAATGCTTTTTCTGCATCTATTGAGTGGATCATGTGACTTTTGTATTTGGTTCTGCTAGTATGGTGTATTATATTTATTGATTTGAATACATTGAACCACCCCTACATCCCTGGAATCAATCCAATTTGGTCATGTTGTATAATCTTGGTGATTTGATGCATTCTGTTTGCCAGTAACTTATTAAGGATTTTTGCATCTGTGTTCATTAGGGAGAATGGTCTATAGTTTTCTATTTGGTTGTGCTCTTCCCTGGTTTTTGAATAAGGGTAATACTTGCTTCCAGGAATGATTCTGAAAGTACTGCTTTGCTTTCAATTTCTTTAAAGAGTTTCAGCATTAGTGGTACCAGTTCTTCTCTAAATTTCTTGTAGAATTCAACAGTGAATCCTTCAGGGTCTAGGCTTTTCTTTGTTGGTAAATTTTTAATTACATTTTCCATTTCACTGGCTGATATTGGATTATTTAGAATTTTTATATCTTCTTGATTTAGTTTTGGCAATTTAATCATGTTTAGGAATCTGTCCATTTCTTCTGTGTTTTCCATTTTATTAAAAGACAGGTTCTCAGAGTAGGTATTGATGATCTCCTGGATTTCTATAGGATTCATTATGATTTCCCCCATTTTCATTTCTAATTGCTTGAATTTGTGTTTTTTATTTTCTCTTTTTGATGAGGATGGTTAATTGTTTATCAACTGTATGTATTCTGTCAAAGAACCAACTTTTTGATTCATTCTCTGTATTACTTTCTCAGTCTCCATTGCACTAATTTCTGCTATTTTTATAATTTCCTCCCTTGTATGAGCTTTGGGTTTGATTTTTTCTTCTTTTCCTAGAAGTCTGAGGTTCAACATTAGGTTGTTTATGTGAGCTCATTCTGTTTTCCTGATGTGTGAGTTCATTGCTATAAATTTCCTGTGTAGGACTGCTTTCATTGCATCCCTTAAGTTTCTATGTGTTGTATCAGCATTATCATTTAACTGTATATAATGTTTAATTTCATCTTTAATTTCCTCTGTGACTCATTGGTTGTTCAAGGGTGTTGTTTAATTTCCATGTGTTACTGTAGTTTTTGTGATTTCCTTTGTCATTGATTTCCAGTTTCATTTTGTTATGATCAGATAGTATGCATGGGATAATTTCAATTCCTCTACATTTATTTAAAAATGTTTTGTCAGTTAATATATGGTCTGTTTTGGAGAGTGTCCCATGTGCAGCTCACATGAATGTACATTCTGATGTTCTGGGGTAGAACACTCTGCATACATCTACCAAGTCCATTTGTTCACAGGCTTGGTTTAATTCTAAGTTTGTTGGTTTTTTTGTCTAGTTGATCAATCTATTTGTTAGAGTGTGTTATTAAGGTCCGCCACTACAATTTTGTTAATACTTATTTGGTTTTTCATGTTTGTTAATATTTGTTTTATATAGCTGGGTGAACCTGTGTTTGATGTATAAATATTTACGATTATTTTCCTTCTTCTTGGAGTTTTCCCTTAACAAGTATGTAGTTACCTTTGTCTTTTTTGCCTATTTTTGACTTAAAGTTTGCACTGTCTGCAAATAGAATAGGTACCCGTGTTTTTTTCTGGGTTCCTGTGGCATGGAAAATTGTTTTCCATCCTTTGATTTTTAGTCTATGAATTTCTTTTTGGGTTAAATGTTTTCTTGAATACAACACATTGTTGGATCTTGTTTTTGATCCATTCTGCCATTCTGTTTCTTTTGATTGGCAAGTTGATACCATTTATGTTGATGGTTATAACTGACATGTATTGGCTGTTGTTTTTTTACGTTGTTTCTTGTTGCTTATTCCCTGTCTTCTCTGTTTGATTGTTTGCTCTGCCTGACAGCTTTTTTCTTTTTTTGTAAATTTTATTTAAAGAGAAAAAAACACAACCAAACAAAACAGAAAAAAGGGTAGCAACAGTACAGAATTACAAAGGAAAAAAGGAAAAGAACAAAAAACACAACAACAACAACAACAAAAACCATGAAGAAATAACTACTTGATAAGTTACGTACTGTCATCTTGGAAATAGTTGTTGAAGTTACAAAATCAAAGCATACAAAATAGACATTCAAACAGTGAGACTGTTAACAGTTCTGCTCAACAATCTAACAAAAACAGTAATGTGGTCATCTATATCCTTTAGAGTTATATCCTTTAGAGTACTTTCTTTTCCTCTCTTTATTACAGTAGCAATTATGCATTTTGGGTTTTATTACTCCTACAGTTCTTATTACTTTTTACACTAGAGGTACAATGTGACATTTATAAATATTATTCTTATGTATTTCACTAATGAGGATAGCCTCAAGTTGTGTCCATTTACTTATGAAGGCCTCAAGATCATCCTTTTTCATAGCTGAGTAATATTCCATTGTATAAAAATACCACATCTTTTTCATCCACTCTGAAGTTGATGGGCATCTTGGTTGTTTCCAAGAGTTAGCTATTACAAATTGTGCTGCTATAAACATGGGTGCACATATATCACTATGATATGAACTTTTCAGTTTTTCTGGGAATATACCGAGGAGGGGAATAGCTGGGTTGAATGGAACCTCCAATCCTAGTCTTCTGAGAATTCTCCATATTGATTTCCATAGTGGTTGCACCAGTCTCTATTCCCACCAACAGTGGAGCAGTGTTCCTTTTCCCCGCAGCCTCGTCAACATTTGATTATCAGTTGATTTCTTTTTTTTTAAATTTTAATGAGAATAAAACAAAAGAGGGCAGAACAGAGCAGATCAGAACAGGACAACATAGGCAGCACAGTACTTTACATTAAAACAACCAGACATTAACAGTAGCTATCACAATATCTCTTTCTCTGCTATAGTTGAGCATAGTTTCAAATACAATAATATCAAACATATCAAAATAGTATAAAATTCAAAGAGTGAAAGAATTATAGGACATTCTGAGCGGAATAACAGAGAATGATCAATGGGTACTATAATATCTCATTTTCGATAAAAAAATTTGTTTATATTATCACACATATTCAAATCCCAATAAGACACAATGTGATAGATAGAACCAATGGTAGTAGAAGAATAGAAGCATGGTAGGACTTCTAAGAAGGATGATATTAAATCAGCAATAGCTGTCATAATGTTTTGTTTACTTCAAAACAGCTGTTCAGACCATCATGCATGATATAGTAAAAAAAAAAAAACAGAATAAAACCATTCCAACTGATGCTTGAAAACATTGAAAGGCTTCAAAGCTATGAGATGGGGACTCACGCTTACCACAAAATCTTATATACTCTTATCAACTCTCATATTAGGGAAACTATACGGTATTTAGACATTTGAGTCTGGTTTATTTCACTTATGAATATGGCCTCAAGTTATGTCCATTTATTTATAAATATCTCAATGTGATCATTCTTTATAGCTGAGTAGTACTCCATTGTATAAAAATGCCACAACTTTTTTATCCATTCCTCAGTTGATGGGTACTTAGGTTGTTTCGAAGATATGGCTATTACAAATTGTGCTGCTATAAACATGGGTGCACATATATCACTGTGATATGATGTTTTCAGATCTTCTGGGAATATGCCTAGAAGTGGGATAGCTGAATCAAATGGGACCTCCAAACTCAGATTTTGAGGAATCTCCAGACTGACATCCACAGTGGTTGCAACAGTCTACACTCCCACCAACAGTGCAGAAGAGTTCCTTTTTCCACAGAGCCTCTCCAGCACTTGTTGTTGGTAGTTTTTTCTATCCTGGCCATTCTTTCTGGGGTGAGATGGAATCTTAGTGTGGTTTTAATTTGCATTTCTCTAATGACTAATGATGATAAAGGCAATTCTAAGCAGCAAAGGCAAGGCAGGAGGCATCACAATCCATGATTTGAAATAATACTACAAAGCTACAGTAATAAAATCAACATGGTACTGGAATAAAAACAGACCTGAAGATCAATGGAATAGATTGGAAAATACAACCACAACCACAAACTCACTCAACCACCTTATCTTTGATAAAGGGGCCAAACCTGTTCGCTGGAAGAATGACAGTCTCTTCAACAAATGATGCTGGAAAAGTTGGCTATCCATATGCATAGGACTAAAACTAGACCCATGCCTATCACCATGTACTAAACTAAAATCTAAATGGATCAAAGATCTAAATATTAAAACAGAAACACTAAATCTGTTGGAAGACAAAGTAGGTGAAAACCTCGAAGATATAGGGGTAGGTAGAGAATTCATGAACAAGAACCAAACTGCATGGGAAATACTTCCCAGAATCAATAACTGGGACCATATCTTATTAAAGAGTTTCTGTGTTATGATGTTTTCAGATCTTCTGGGAATATGAAAAGAAAACCCACAAATTGGGAAAAAAATCTTAATGGATTGTCCCTCAGACAAAGGACTTCTGTCTAGAACTTATAAAGAATTAAAAAAAAATCAGACCCTGGAAATTCAAAGACCCAATCCAAAAATGGGCATCTGAAATGAATACACAGTTCTCAGATGAAGAAATATGAATGGCAAATAAATACATGAAAAAATGTTCATCAGTTGATTTCTTGATGGCAGCTATTCCTTCCGGTGTGAGATGATATCTCAATGTTTTAATTTGCATTTCTCGAATGACCAGTGATGGTGAACATTTCTTCATGTATTTATTTTCCATTTGTATATCTTCATCTGAGAACTGTGTGTTCATCTCAGATGCCCATTTTTGGAGAGGGTCTTTGAATTTGGTGGGGTGGTTGATGTTTTTCAATACTTTATTTGTTCTTGATATAAGACCTTTGTCTGATGCGTTGCTGGTTAAAATTCTTTCCCATTCTGTGGGTTTTCTTTTCACTCTGATGGTGATTTCTTTTGAAGTGCAGAAACATTTCAATAATATGATTTCCCAGTTGTTGATTCTCTGAAGTGTTTCCCATGCAGTTTGCATTTTGTTCATGAATTCTCTGCCTACCTCTATGTCTCCAAGAATTCTACCTACCCTATCTATCAGTAGATTTAGTGTTTCTGTTTTAATGTTTAGGTCTCTGATCCACTTAGACTTTAGTTTTGTGCATAGTGATATGCATGGGTCTAGTTTCAGTCTTCTGCATGTGGAGAGCCAATTTTTATAACACCATTTATTAAAGAGGCTATCCTTCTTCCAGTGAACATGTTTAGCCCCTTTGTCAAATATCAGGTGGCTGAGTGTGCTTGTACGTATACTTGCATCTTCTAATCTGTTCCATTGATCCTCAGGTCTATTTATTTGCCAGTACCATGCTGATTTTATCACTGTGGCTTTGTAGTACAGTTTCAAGTCAGGAATTGAGATGCCTCCGGCCTTGTCTTTATTGCCCAGAATTTCCCTTGCTATTCTTGTTTTCTTCTTGTTCCAAATGAATTCTAAGAATGTTTTCTCTAGATCTGTGAGGTAGGTATGTTAACGGTATTTTGATTGGGATTGCATTAAATCTGTGTAACAGTTTTGGGAGCATGGCCATTTTCACAATGTTGGTTCTTACTAGCCAAGAGCAAGGAACATCCTCCCATTTTCTAATATCCTCTTCAATCTCCTTTTTTAGCATAGTACAATTTTCAGTATATGGGTCTTTTACATTCTTAGTTAGGTTGATTCCTAAGTATTTCGGTTTTTTTTAGATGTTATTGTGAAGGGGGATATTTCCATAATTTCTCTCTCAGTGAGTTTCTTGTTTGTGTACAGGAATGCTATTGATTTTTGAGCATTGACTTTGTATCCAGCTATACTGCTGAATTTGTTTATTACCTCTAGTAGTCTTATAATGGAATTTTTTGGGCCTTCTATATAGAGTACCATGTCATCTGTAAATAGTGATAATTTAACTTCTTCCTTTCCTATCTTTATTCCTTTTGTTTGTCTTGTCTGATTGCCCTGGCTAGTGTTTCCAGAACTATATTGAATAGGAGTGGTGATAGTGGACATCTTTGTCTTATTCCTGATTTTAAAGTGAAAACTTTCAGTTTTTGTCCATTTAGTATCATATTGGCTCTTGGTTTGTCATAGATGGCCTTTATAAGGTTGAGGTAGACACCGTGTATTCTGAGTTTCTGAAGGGTTTTTATCATGA